>PVIC010056798.1:0-10835 GCA_004025085.1 Thryonomys swinderianus
GAGTTCAGGCTGGCTCTGAGCGCACTATATAGTCCAGGCAAGCTTCAAACTCAGCAATCCTCCTGTCTCTGCCTCCCGAGTGCTGGGATTACAGGTGTGAGCCACCACGCCCAGCATTGTATGTGGTTACCGGGGATTGAACTCAGGACCTTGCGCTTGCAAGGCAGGCGCCGGAACCACTGAGCTAACCCTCCAGCCCCTTTTTTAAAATTTTTTGAGATAGGGTCTTCCTCTGTAGTCAAGCTGGTCCTGAACTATGTAGCCCAGGCAAGCCTCAAAATCACAGCAATCCTCCTTCCTCTGCTTCTGAAGTGATGGGATTACAGACATGAGCCACTATGCCTGGCACTGTGGTGTGTGCTAATGGGGAGTGGGGATCAAACTCGGGACCTTGTGCTTGACAGGCAGACGCTGGAACCACTGAGCTAAATCCTTGGCCCTGAAACGACATTCTTCTTCTTCTTCTTCTTCTTTTTTTTAAAAACAGGGTCTCGCTTTGTAGTTCAGGCTGGCACTGAGCTCACTATGTAGCCCAGGCAAGTTTCGAACTCAGCAATCCTCCTGTCTCTGCTTTACGAGTGCTGGGATTACAGGCGTGAGCCACCACGCCTGGCACTGTGGTATGTGGTATTGATTGCTGGTGGGCGTGAGGCTCCATGCCCAGCATTGTATGTGGTTACCAGGGATCCAACTCAGGACCTTGCGCTTGCGAGGCAGGCGCTGGAACCACTGAGCTAAGCCTCGAGCCCCTGGAATGACATTCTTGACACTGGATTTTTAGCTGTAATTTAATGTAGGGAAAAATGTCCAATAAGGTAAATACAGTTTAACTAGTTTATCATTTTGTAGTCAAAGAATACAGTGATTACAGTCAATATAATATTAAAAATGTCTGATAGTTTAATAATTGATAATTCTTTAAAACATCTACGCAATTGTTTAAATTACAAAATATAGTATATTATCTCTTTAAAAATAATGAAAATTTTAGAAAACTATATATTTCTACCTCAAAATCTTTATTTAAATATGTATGACTTAGAGACAAATCAAGGAAGAAAGGAAGCACTCACACACTCATACACACACAGAAATGGACAGACATATAGATAGAGATAAATTAACTATCAACCTTAAGGGCCCAGGGATTTAACTCAGTGGTTACGGCATCTGCCTGGCAAGTGCCAGATCTTGAGTTCAATTTTTTTTTTTTGAGACAGGGTCTTGCTTTGTAGTTCAGGCTGGCCCTGAGCTCACTATGTAGCCCAGGCAAGCCTCAAATCAATTCTTGATAACCACCTACCACAATGCTGGGTGTGGTGGCTCATGTCTGTAATCCCAGCACTCAGGAGGCAGAGGTAGGAGGATTACTGTGAATGTGAGGCCAGCCTGGACTACATAGTGAGCTCAGGGCCAGCCTGAACTACAAAGTGAGGCCCTGTCTCAAAAAAAAAAAAGAACAAAAAACTACCAACCTTAAGGAAGAACGTATACTATTCTACCTACCTCACCACTTTTTTTTTTTTTTTTTGAGACAGGATCTCGCTTTGTAGTTCAGGCTGGCTCTGAGCTCACTATGTAGCCCAGGCAAGCGTTGAACTCAGCAATCCGCCTGTCTCTGCCTCCCAAGTGCTGGGTTACTACTTTTTCATTAAATTTTTGTTAAGTACCAGAAACACACCCAGAAAGTTCACATAGTCCATATTTAGATGCAAATGTAACAAATAGTAATAGGATTCTGAGGCCAACCATGGTCAGCACAAACCATCTTCATAGCTCCATTGCTGAAGTACCTTCTGACTCAGCTGGGCTAATCAGATACACCCCGGGCAGCCTTCCTCTGCACCTTGACCCCCCCACTCCCCCGCCTCTCTCACTAGCCAGCCTTGAATTTCCAAGTCAGATAATATACCCTCCTATTGAAGCATTCCCCTCCACACCGGCCTACTATGAATAACAAGAACAACAAACACCAGCTACCACTAATTGCATATCCTTTCCATGGACAAATCCTGATCCATGATATCTCAATAGAGATTATGTATGGAAGAAAAACCAAAACCTGAAAGATCCAGAAGGTGCCCATGAATGATGGGACTGTGAATAATTTTAAAAATCCTTTTGATCTTTTGTACTTTTCAAAATTTCTAAAATTGGCATGGAATTTTAGATATTTTTATGTTGCAAGGAATTGAAACCAGGGCATCAAAGATAGTAGGCAAGCACTCTATCACTAAGCAGGGAAAAGACAGCAATATAAGCATAGGACCAGACATTAATAGGATTCAGAATACAGAAATAAATTCTCAAATGTATGGTTAATTTTGACAAGAGCATAAAGACCATTCAATGAGTATTATACAGTAGTCTTTTCAACAAGTTTCTGGGACAACTGGATATCCATTGGTGCTTTACCCCACATGCAAAGTTAATTTAAATGGAACACAGACCTAAAAGTAAAGCTAAAAACACACAGAAGAAAATCTAAAAGTAAATCTTAGTAACCTTGACTAAAGGTTCTTAAATACCTAAAACACAAGCAAAAAACAAAAGAATTAAAAAACCAACCAACAAACAAAAAATCCCAACTAGCCAACCAACCAAACAAACAAAAACACTGGTGTTTTTGAACATCATCAAAACTAAAAACCTTTGTGCTTCAATAAGCATGAAAAATAATGTGAAAAGAAAGATAATGTACACATTAAAAGAAATATTTATAAATAATTTATCTGAAAAGGTAATTGTGGGAGATACAAAGATCTCCTATAATTCAACAATAAAGACAAATAATCCAATTTAAAAATGGGCAAAGGGGCCGGAGATTTAGCTCAGTGATTCCTACAAAAAGATAGACAAATGATCAGTAACTACAGTATTTGATGAAAAGATGACTCAGTATCCCTAGCCATTAGAAAAAAATTCTAATCAAAACCATAATGAGGGGCCAGAGATGTAGCTCAGTGGTTCCAGCGCCTGCTTGGTAAGCGCAAGGTCACTGGTTGGAACCCGGGAAACTCATACAACAATACTGGGTGTGGTGACTCATGTTCACTAGCAATCAGTACCACATAGTACAATGCTGGGTGTGGTGGCTCCTGCCTGTAATCCCAGCATTTGGGAGGGAGAGGCAGGAGGACTGCTGAGTAGCTTGCCTAGGCTACATAGGGAGCTCAGGTCCAACCTGAACTACAAAGTGAGACCCTGTCTTTAAAAACAAAAACAAACAAAAAACCACAATGAGATACCACTTTATAATCAGTGGGATGGCTATAATCAACAAGACAGAAAATAATAAGTGTTAGTAAGAAAGCAGAGAAATTTGGATCCTTGTAGACTGCCTGCCAGCAGAAATGAAAAATGGTCTAGCCACAGTAAAAAAAAAAAAATAGGCTGACAATTCCTCAAAACAGCAAACACTGTTACGTGGTTCACCAACTATACTCTAAGAAACATACCTAAGAATAATGAAAACGTGCCCATAAAAACTTGTACACAAATGTTTACAGAAACATTATTCAGAATAGCCCAAAGTTCATCAATTCATATAGTATGTCCACAGACATCCTCTAATTGCCAAAATGTTTTAGAAATAAAAAAGAAATGACTGTTACATGTTATAACACGGATCAGCATTAAACCTATATTAAATGAAAGAAGCCACAAAAGAACACATATTCTATGATTGCTTTAGTATGAAATGTTCAGAACAGGCAAGTTGAAGAAACAGAAAGTAAACTGGTGGTTGCCTAGGATTAGGAGAATTTAGCAGGATGAGAAGAGACAGCTAATGGATGAGTTTCTTTTTGGGGCAATGATTATGTATTCTAAAACTGACTATATTTGTAGCTACACAATTTGTTGGGTATAATAAAGCCACTGAATTTTACACTTTATATAGGCGAATTGTATGATGTGCTACATACATCTCAATAAATTTTTTTTTAATATGGGGCTTTTAGTAAAGAGTTTTTAGGGTGGGTGTGGTAGTGCACACCTGTAATCCCAGCACTTAAGAAGCTGAGGCAGGAAGATTACTTACAGGTCAAGGCCAATCTGGGTTACACAGTGAGTTCAAGGCCAGCCTGAACTACACAGTGAGACTCTGTCTAAAAGACAAAAGAAAACAAAACTAAAACCCTTCCATTATTGGCAAAATTTGTAGGAAACAGAGTGGGGAAAGAAGTATTTTTATTATTAAAACATCTTCAGAATTTGTATCCTTGGTTCCTATAAGAATTATAAAAACAAAAATCCATTTCCCCCCAAATGTCATACATTGGACTGTATGCTGAAGAATTTAAACCGCTGGGTATAAGTTGGCATTGATTCCTTCTCAATAGCCACAGACCATGAGTTCTAAGAATAGTCAAATTTTAGAAAAAGATCATGTCTTTGGGCAAACAGGTTGTCTTGCAAGGAAAAGCTCTTTTAGTATCTATGAAGCCTTAAAATAACTTGCAGGGAAAGAGAATTAATACAGTAAAATAAAGATCATGAAGTATTCAATTTTAATTCTACTTCTACTTAACTTTTGGTCTCAGAACATTAATCTGTAAAATGTAGACAGTTACCTTTGCCCTATCTAGTATATAGGATGGTACAAAGGCCCAAATTTAAAATTTAAAAGGAAATGAAAAGAAATACCATTAATAACAGTAGGAAATAACTGGATTTGAAGATTCAGTTATCAGAAGATCTGGTCCTAAATTCTCTGTCAGTCTAGGAAAATTTGCATGGGGTAGCACAATTTATTTCTAAAGATAGACCTGGTCAATATACTTCATAAAGTATGTATGTGTGCTGCTGAAGCAAGCACAATATTTCATAGAGTATGAAATAAGCTACAGAAGTGAAAGGAAACCAAAGCTTACATTCAACACAAATGTAAACCATCATTATTATTTGTAAAGCAATATCCTCACCCTCAAAGTATGAACTTTTGGTCTTTGCACTTTCAGGGAAGATGTTTGGCTTAAGAAAAGGCAAAAGCAATCGGGAGAGAGCAGTAATCCACTGAGCAATCCGCTGTCAGTGGTCCGCTGAGAGCTGCTAGCCTGCTGACTTATACTGCATAGCATTACTGGAATTCAGAATTGGTAGGTCTCTCACACTGTACACTGTTTCTACCTTAGGGAGTTGACACATGTGTCTTGGTTTATCAGACAATGAATGACTGATGGGTTTCATAGACAAACTGGCTGGCCACGTTCCCTGGGTCAGTACTTCTTAAACCATTGAGTCCCCAAATTCCTTTACACTCTTTAAAATTATGGGAGACTCTCAAGAGTTTTTACGTGGGTCCCCTATATATTAATATTTACCATATCAGAAATTAAAATAAAAAACATGAATAGTTTTATTTATAAATAATACAAATCTACTACATAAATGGTTTTTTTTTACTGAGAAAAGCATACCTTCTAAAAAGAAATTAAGTTAGATGAATGATGTTTTATATTTTTGCAAGTCTCCTTTGTAATGTCTAGGCCTAATAGAAAACAGCTGAAGTCTCATTTTTTTCTTCAGCATTCATTTTGTTACCACACATTGTTTTGTAAGAAAAATCCAGTCTTATATAGATACATAGTTGAGAGAGGCATATGTTAATAGCTTTTTTAAATAGTTGTGGATATTCTTTTTTTGCTGCTATTCTTAGAAATAGTTTAAGGTTAGTAGCAATGAAGAACCTATCACCATATCAAAAACATTTCACATTGCTACACTAACATCCACTGGTCTCTTTTGCAATTTGAAGAGATCTTTACTCACGCATGATTTCTCAGCATCTTATATTGGTTATTTGGAAAGTAGATACATTCTACTGTAAAGTATTTACAAATCACATCCATTAATGTCATTGCTAATAAAAAACATCTTTAAGAACTGGGAAGTTGTCAAGCTCATGCTGCCAAATGGAATTCTAATTTTCATTCGAAATCTTGGATTTTATCGTCAGTTCATTTCTTTCAAGCAACAGGCTTTCTTCATTCCATGTTTGCCAAACACGTAAGTCTGAATAAGCGCAGTTTGTCCATCATTCGTCTCACATGATGATGCTCCATAGAAAGGCACAGAAAGGCACCTCATTCTGCCAACAACTCAGCTGCACAGGTGAGTTCCACCTGTTTGAGCAACACACTCTCTTTCCATCCATAAAAGCAAAAGGATGCATTGTCAATGACTTGAAGCTCAAAAAAATATAATCAGTAGTTTTACTGCTTCATTATGGACCTTCCTTTTAGCTTGTTTTTTCTTTTGCTTTAGGGTTTTTTTTTGGGGGGGGGGTGGTCACCAGGGATAGAACCCAGGTAACTCATGCTTGTTGGGCTACATCCCTAGTTCTTGTCATGGACATTCTTGCATGAAGCTGGATTTTTTTTTTTGTTTTAACTATGAGTGTGTGGTGTTGCGGAAGACAAATATTGCTCGTGGTGTTTGGTGCTCTACCTTGATTTATTTTAAGGAGCTAGCAATTTTAGCCACTATTATTTTTGTAACATCATGCAAATATTGAGGCAGTGAAACAGGCAAAGAAGTCTTAGCATTATTCTGAAAATACTACTGCCATCTAAACCCACTGAGTCTTGCGCAGTGTAAAGATCCAAGGACCAATCAGACCACTGCTCCAAGAGCAAAAATAATCTGTTAGTCATACTGTATACAGTTGGCATGTTCATGTGGAACTGTTCAGAAAAATCTACAAATTCAGTACTAACCTGAAAGAATATTACTCAGCTTCACATAGCTGCTTGCTTCACGTCACTAAAATGTTGAATTAACTTAATGTGGATCAATTCATGCTCAAATTTAAAATATGTCCATAGTAATGGTATGAACTAACAACTATACATCTAGTCAGATCACACATACTTTTACCCATGTAATAATTTTATTTGGATTTCTAAAAGGCAACTCAAACATAACATTCTTCCAAAAGAAAACTTCAAAGTCTCTCATCTCCATCTCTAGTCTCTTGTTCATCTCACTAACCAGCATTATTCAGTTACTCATGCATAAAATCTAATAGTGTTCTTGATGATATCTTTTTCCCTGATTGTCATTATCCAATCCATTAAACATGTCTCTGGTAACATGTTTCAAATTAATTTCCTTCCCTCCATTACTATCCCTGAACCATACCCTCATCAATGCTCACATGGCTCTTCTAAAGCACCCTCGGATGCCCAGCCATTTCGCTTAAATTCTGCTTGCCCACAGTCCATCAGAGCAGCAGCAATCTGAATAAATAATTCAAATCATACTTACATATTTAAATAATTCAATAATTTCCATTTATATTTAGAACAGAATTTAAAACCCTTCCTATGGTCGCTAAGGCTGTATATCATATGTCCCCTGGCTACCTTTGCCCCTCAGTCACAGTGATCATGCCCTATGAGCCTTCTGTTATGTGAACATAACAAGCCCTTCCTACCTCAGACCGCTGCCCTTGCTGTTTCTGTGGGTTAGGGAACATTCTGTCCCCTACTTCTTTGTGTGGCTCCTTGTCATCATCCATGTCTTAGCTCAATAGCTGCTTACTGCTTCATCTCAAGAGATCTTTTTTCCAGCTGTTTTCTATTACACTATTTAATTTCTACCTCAGCACTTACCACAAACTAAAATTATTTCCTTTGTTTACTGTGTGTCTCTTCCTATTAGATTGTAAGTTCAATGAAGTAAGGATATGTCTTTTTTTTTTTGAGACAGGGTCTCACTTTGTAGTTTAGGCTGGCCCTGAGCTCACTATGTAGCCCCCAGGTCAGTCTGGAACTCAGCAATCCTCCTGCCTCTTCCTCCCAAGTGCTGGGATTACAGGTGTGAGCCACCACGCCCGGCATTGTGGTATGTGGTATTGATTGCTGGTGGGCGTGAGTCTCCATGCCCAGCATTGTATGTGGTTACCGGGGATCGAACTCAGAACCTTGTGCTTGCAAGGCAGGCACCAGAACCACTGAGTTAACCCTCCACCCCCAGGATATGTCTTTTTAAGAGATTTATTGAGAGAGAATTCATACCCATTTAAAAGTGAAAAATTCAATGGCCTCTGGTATATTACAGAAATTGTGGTAAAATATATAACATAAAATTTTAACTATTTGTAGTGCCAGGCATGGTGGCTCACGCCTATAATCCCAGCATTCGGGAGGCAGAGGCAGGAGGATTGCTGAGTTTGAGGCTTGCCTGGGCTACATAGTGAGCTCAGGGCCAGCCTGAACTACAAAGCAAGACTCTGTCTAAAAAAAAAAAAAAAAATTTAACTCTTTGAGTTCACAATTCAAGAGCATTGATCATACTCATAACATTGTTATCATCAAAATTTCCTATGTCCAAAACTTTATCATCCTAAATAGAAATTCTGTAACCATTAATTATTAACCTCCTACCTACCTCTTCCCCTAGTAACCTCTGGTCTACTGTCCCTAAAAATGTTAGTTTTAGATATTTCATATAAATAAAATCATGTTTGTTCTCTAATGCTTTGCTTATCATTGAGGTAGTTGTCAGTGAGCCTGTGTATCACATTTACTACTGCTATCTGCTGCAACTTAATTCAGTAGATATACCTCATGGTAAATGCTCAAAAATAAAAATTTTATTATAATCAAGTCATTTAAATGTGTGTGTGTGTGTGTGTTGTGTCTGTAACTGGGAACTTAACCTATGGAGTACTGAGCTATAACAGAAGCTCTCTGAAATTTTATTTTTATTGTTTTGAGACAGGGTCTTATTTTGCAGTTCAGGCTGGGCCCTGAGCTCACTATGTAGCCCAGGACAGCAATCCTCCTGCCTCTGCCTCCTGAGTGCTAGGATTGTAAGCGTGAGTCACCACGCCCAGCATTGCGGTATGTGGTAACCAAGGATTGAATTTGGGTACTTGGACTTTCTAGACAGACGCCAGATTCACTGAGCTAAATCCCAGTCCTCAGGCCTGAGTCTGAAAGGCCTATTTCTCCAGCCTTACAAGCTGAAAGCTATTGCTATCTGAAGGCCTTCACACTTGACAAATAATAGTAAATGGTGCTGAAAACAAGGCATTTTGCTAGACTCACTTTGAATGCATACACAATAGCCCGTGTGTGTACTTTTACACACACACACACACACTCCTGCAGACAGCAGTGATATGAAGAGGCCAAGCAGGTCTGACCAATGTTCTTCACTCTTCAAAAACCACTTGAGGATTTCTGCCTGAAGCCCTGTCTTTTTAAGCCTCTGCTTTCAAAATGTGGACTGGACTGATCCCAAATACTGAAGTAACAAATATACTGAATTCTGTCATTTCCTCTACCAAAAAGTGATTTTACTACTACTTCTGGTTGTGCTGAAAGGTCTTATTGACTCTTCAAATCCTCAACCAAGTCATGGATGCAATATTAAATGACTTCACTCCCTTTTCTCTGGCACTTTAACAGATGCCAGTGCTTTCATCCACCTCCACTAACGTGGCCTGTAAATTACTGAGGTGGGACCATTTTAATAGTAAGATTTGTTCACATCTCTAGAGATGAGGCACAAATGTGACTGGCCAAGAAGACAAACTCCCTTTTGACAACATGTGTTAGTATATATAAATTAGGCCCCAAAAGTTGGAAATATCTTATTGCTATACTGCTTGGTTAGGAGCCATAATAATTAATGCTTATTTGATTTATTACAAAAATGTGATAAAGCAATGGTAGTAAAGCCAAAAAGACAAAAAGAAACCTTCCCCCCAAAGGTCACATGCTTGCTAAAAGTTTCTATCTAAATGCTTAACATGGGTTTCCTGGATAAAGTTTTGAAATCTAAGAAAGTTTGTTTTGAAGAACTTTATCATTCCTTTTTTAAAAACTGCCACAAGAGTGTTGAAAAAAAACACCAGAGAGCAAGATATTTGGTTCCTGTGGAGTTTGAGTGGTTAACCTACTGATCTGAATGCACACGCTGTGTGAGAGCTTTTCATCACTGTGCCCAAAGATCAGAGGATAGTTATTCAACTTAAATAGGAAGAATTTATTTTGGCTCCAAGTTCTAGAGATTTCAGTCCATGGTCAGCCAGCTCCGTTGCTTTAGTGAGTGGCGAGGCAGAAACATCACCAGAAGAGAGCTGCTCACTTGAAGGTAGCCAGGAAACAGAGAGAAAGGAACAAGCCATGAAGAAGGGGACAGGAACCCTCTGAGGTCAAGCTTTCACTACCCATTCTCTTTAACTAGGCCTTATCTCCCATCACAGCAGCAAATTACGAGCTCATCTGTGTGCTAATCTGCTGATGAAGTTAAAGTCCTTATGATCCAATCACTTCCCCGAAGCCCATCAGCAATCAAGTCTTCAACACAATAAGCCTTCTGGGGGGATTCGGGATTCTAACTGTAACACACACACACGCACCTGGGCACAAACTTGTAATTTACAAAAAACAATATAAAGTGGGAGAAAACACCAAATTCCTAAAAGAAATGTACTTATTAAACAGAAGAATAAAAGCTAGGTTAACAACTTGTGGCCTTGGTTCATTTAAGATGAACATGTGGCATGTATGCATGTGTGTGTGTGAGTGCATTTATATTTGTGGTTTGGAAGCTGGGATTTATACTCAGGGCCAGGTTTTACCTGGAAAATTCTTTTTTTTTTTTTCCAGTTTTTTTTTTAAATTGAATTCTTTATTGGTACAATTTATATACATCTCAAAATCACATATAACATTGGGAAATTTGTACCAGTATATGCCACAAGTTAATTCTCATTTTTACCCATATCCCTACCCACTCCCCCCTCCTCCCCCCTTATACATGCTCTTTTATTTTCTTTCTGTATCATATTTATTCCTTCCCCCCATCACATTCCCACA
>PVIC010056799.1:0-10841 GCA_004025085.1 Thryonomys swinderianus
TAATAAGTTTCAAGAAATCATGCTGTGATCGAGAGGTTGTTACTATAACATATCTATGGAGTCCATAGGGTCCAGTGGGGTGAATCAAGTATGTTGTCTTTAGCTCTCCCATGAAGACATGCTCAGCAGGAGGAAGCCACACAGGGCAGTTATCTGCACTGATCATACAGAGGAACTGGAAGGAGCAGTTTCTAGGAGTTTGAAGCCAAGCATCTAGTATGGATACTATAATCAGCCTATAATCAGAATAGATGCCAAAACAACATAAAATCATAAAAGTTTACTTTAGCTCATCTTTATGACTAGCGTGCAGACTTCCCAAATTCTAGACATCTCAGAAGGTACATTCTAGCTACAGCACGCGATGAGGCCTTTATTGGAACTGTATTGTGGTTCAGTGTCTCCCTCTCCCTGGCCTTGCTTTTTGCCTTCTCCTGTTGGAGTTGTTCTTTGTTCTCTCAATATGGCTCTTGAGCTCTAAATCTGTATGGTTAAAATGGAAACATAGATTGTGAACTGTTACCATAAACTCAGCCTTCCACTTCAGCTACAGTGGTGCCATTTGTCATCCAGCCAAATCAGTAACATAGGACTGAAATTTATTCTTCACAGCACTCACTAAGATGTTTGCCCTCGTAAAAGGTTACATCTGTCTAATTCATACCAAATTTCTGTATGGGCTGTAGCAACTTCTGCTCCAGGTCCATTATTTTCAACGAGTTTTCTCATGGTTGGGATAGAAAGCGAAAACAACGTCTGGGAATGAGATTGCAACATCCTTTGGAAAATTAAGAACAGGCTGGCTTATCTTATAGACTAAGAAATGATATCCAGGCTGAGACAAACATCCTCAGTCAGCCTCCAGGTGTTTCTTCTTGCAGCTTAGCTGACTTTATTCAGAGGAATATGGCCAGTTAGAAGTAGTACATAGTAGGGTTATGGTTTGTGTCTAATTCTAAATATACTTCTCTTGCTCTAAAATTGAAAAACTTCCCCTGGAATGTTGAAAAACCTGTTCTTCCTTTCCATAGTCACTGGAGAATTTTGTTAAGAACACTATTTATCTTTGACCCTCTCATTTTCTGAGAACATGATTTTGAGGAGGGAAGAGAGTTTCCCTGGTCCCTGTAATACTCTAGTTGCAGATTAAGCTCAGTTGTCCTGATTCTCTGTCCAGTGTTTCCACTATGAACTCTACTAGTCTTTGGTGCTATTGAAGTATTCAGGAAAAGAAGCTAAGAATGCCCACAATGGGTGTATGACCTTCCCTCCCTGACTTCCCGCAATTTGCTGAGCTCCCAGGGCTCTGTCAAAGCCACATGGAGCAGACAGAACTTTGCCTTTGATGTAGCCCCAGAAACCAACCACTCTTCTTGACCAGTGGCTGGAGTTCTATTTTATGTATACATTTTCTTTCTTTCCCTTTCTTAAAGCATCCCTTCAGGAGATGAAGTATTACACATTTATAGTTTGGGCTTGCCAAAAACATCCCACTAGCTCATCTCATAAATTTAGCCAAGCTTCTCTCCAGCAACAAGTCATGGCTGGTCTTGCCAGGCTTAGGGCAAGCGGGAGTCACTGCTGGGGTGCTCAGACTGTTGGTGGCCTTCTGCACTCTTGGAAGTCTGTGTCTCTTCCATCCTTCCTGTTCTTTGAACTTTAAGACACAACATTCCCACGGACAGTCAACTAGCACCTATAGAGATAATTTATATTCATTCTATCTTTCTCTCTTCCCCACTCCACCCACCATTCCACTCTGCTTTGTCATTCTAAATTTTACATTAAGTGCAAGCTCTTTCTAGCCAAGGATCCAAAAGTTTTAGGCCCCACTCATGGTTCACTCAAAACACGATACTTAACATATATAGATCAAAGCTCACCTTCTCATGAGCCATGACCTTGGACAGATATTTCCTGCATAGCTGGCTAGTTCCCCTGCTTGCCTTGCAGAGATATGTGAGATCTGGGTCCTAGAGCAAGTTGGAGGACAGGAATGTAGTTCCATCTTCTGTTATGCCAGCACTGGGGCCCCTTTGAGATTGGCACTGGTCTTCTTTGGACACAAGTTCAACCAACACAATCTATTACTCCAATTACGGAATATTTTCTTCTTTGGATGCTTTTTTTGCCTTTACTTTTTGCAGTGGTGTTTTCATTTTGTTTTATTTTTGCTGTCAACCTTATTTCTCTCACTGGTCTGAAGGTCCACTCCTTCCCTTTATTCATTGCTCATCTTTTTTCTGCTCATCTCTTCATCTCCTTTGAATTGCTCCAGCTCACAGAGCAGCAGGAGTAGCAAAATGTTAGTAACAACATTACTGTGTTGCAGAAAAATCTGAGGTCCTCATGGACAAATTGTCTTACCTACTCTTATCTAGGTAGTACAGGCTGAAGTTACAAATAAAATTTGTACTTCCTCACTTCTTACCCTGTGCTCTTTGTGTAATAACATATTGCTTCTCTTTTCCTTTTCCTTTCAGGAATTCCTACGTAATCATTGCTTTTTGCTGAAGTTCTGTCCTGGCTCTTTTCAGTTCCTTCCTCTACCCCAATCCTTGTGATCTGTGAAGACAGAAGGAATGAGAGGGAGTCCAAGCACACTGAAGTGGTTGGATCTGGAGTTAGTTTCAAAGCCAAGTTACAATTTCTTATGATCTTTGATGTTTTGGGCAGGTCATCACTAGGCATGGTTCTTCTCCCGTAAGTGAGGCTATTGAGAGCAGAGGTAGGGTCTGAGGGTTTGGTGTTCTGCCTGGGTCCCCCAGGGTGATCAGGAAATTTGTTTTCATTTCCTCAGTGCTCCTTTGTGCTTCTAATTCAACTTTAGCTCTTCTATATAAACCATAGAGAAACAACCTGCCATAACTGGAATCCAAAAAGCTTGAAGTCTCTAACAACTCCTAGGAGAGTGAGCAGTAGATAGAAAGCAAAGTAAGATGACAAATTTTAAGGGTCATCCTAGAGTCATAAGAATTTGGGTAGGGCTCAAGAGGATGTGCTCCAGGCCCTTTTCTTTCCACAAAACTATCCTGGGCAAGTCTCCTCTGACACAGGAGACTGGATGATCTCTCTTCTCTCCCAGTCTGTGACTCTCCCATTTGACTTCTAGATAGTATGTGACTCAGATTTCCTTTGAGAGTTACTTAATAAGCAAAAGAAAGTTTGTTGAAGTTTGATCTACTGTGCTGAACAAAATTGAAAAGGGAAATCAGACATTTTAGAAACTGCTTAAAAACAACTTCAGTTAAACATACTGAAGGACCTGGGCAAAAATTTTTAGTTAGTAGATGCTGGTCAAATTTTTTTGTGTGTGAGTTGACTATTTTGTGTTACTTTGATATAATCTCTTTATTCTATTTAGTTCACCATCCAATGAAGATGACAAAATACAAACTCTTCAGGGTTATTTTATTCTCCTCACTTTCTGGGAGCAGTTACCAAAGTCCTCATTTTCTGGTTTCTACTTTTCTTCACTTATTCTTTCTATTCCAACCTACTGTCTTCATTTTAATTCCTCAATTTGTGTTTCCTTCTGTCTTTCCTGATCCTGACATTTCTGACTTCCCCAGATAATCTTTATTTACCACTTAGATCTATCCCTGGGATCATGTGTTTGTTTTTCTCCAGAATGTTCTTCTGCTCCTTTACACCCCTCAGAGACTTCTGTCTTAAGCTCTCAATGCCAACTGTTTGCCACAATTATGATCAGATCACTCTTGTAATCAATAACATAGTACTTACCTGTCCTTCTTGGGCTTTACCTCTATGATAGTGTTGTTTGGCTTAGTCACCTGGGAGACCCCAGTATATAGTAAAGTGGTCTACCATCACAGAATGTTAAAGGATATTTGCTGTGTGAGCCAATGAATATGAATGGTTGAACTTTACCACCAGAACCAAGCTGTCATCTTAGTGAATGAAATTAGGGACCAATGACACAGATAATGAATATTAAGCATTTGGAGATGTCTTTGGCTATAAAATGGAAGGCTCCTGGCTACAGACCATAAACAACTATGGGCCTCTTCATTCCTTTCACACTCCAGCTTATCCAAGTTTAAATTTACAGATGACTCTACTCAGATTGTTTGGCTGTTCCCATAGGCCAGGCTACTAATAGAAGAGAACACTGCCACTTCTTGCTGAATTTATTTGGCAATAGACTTGGAGGTGAATTGGCCAGAATTTGTTGGTCTCTTACCATGGTAGGCCACAGTGTACATTGCAACAGCTGTTTTCAGTCCACGCAGGGTCATACTTCTAGGATGGTATTAATCTTCTTTCTAGCTTTATGGTAGATAACTAGAAGTTGGAATGTCATCTTAGTAATGTCATGCTTCTGGAGTAATCCATAATGTACAGAGACCACAGCTTTCAATACTTCCCATCTCACAAAGGGCAGACAGCCAGTACTGAGTTATGAGCTTGCTATTCACTGTGAGCATTGTGTATAATTCTGGATTTGTCTGCATCTTTTTTTTTCAGTCTCATGTCATCTTTAACCTTGGTAACTGGTTTTTCACACACAGTTGGCCTTTCTGAAATATGCTATTAGGTATTTCTTTTCTTTTGCTTCAGGAACTTCTTTTTGTATTTTATGTAATATAGGTCTGACTGGGATGAATTTCCTCAGCTTCTGTGTTTCTGAAGAAAAATGTTGCAGTTCTTTGTTTTTGAATGATATTTTGACTAGGTATGGAATATTAGGTTTCAAGTTTTTACAAACAAAGGTGGTCCACAACTTAAATGGTTTTATATATGATTTTTAAACTGTATAGTGGTGTAAAGTGTACTCAGTAGAAACCATATGTTGAAAGATGAATTTTTATGTTTTCCTAGGGCTACTGATATGTAGTTTAATACTGTCTTGTGATGCTGAGTAGTGACAGTATGCTGCAGCTAAAAGGGGTCACAAAGATAATCAGCTGATACTTTATTGTTTGGTGTGTCATTAAACTATGATATTTATTATATTAAATGTGTTAGATTCACTTTCAGGTTATGATACTTTCAGCTTTCAATGGCTTTATCAATTGGTGATCAGTTTTTTGAGTTTCTCCTATAAGAAGAACCACATGATATTTAAACTTGAGTGTCTGAATTATTTCACTTAACGTTATGTTCTGATTTGTATCCATTTCCTTATGAATGGCTCAGGTTTATCTTTATGCTGCAGTAGTACTCTATTGTATATAAATGTCATATTTTCTTTATCCATTCATCTGTTGGTAGATATATATGCTGTTTCCAGGATCTAGCTATTATAAACATAGATGTGCATGTATCCTTGTAATCTGATGACTTTAACTCTTTTGGGAAAATACCTAGAAGGCAGATAGCTGGCCAAACAGAATTTCTATTTTCAGCTTTTTGAGAATTCTTCACACGGATTTTCATAGTGCTTGTACAAGTTTATATTCCAACCAACAAGGTAGACAAGTTCTTTTTCACGTATCCTTGCTAACATTTGTTATTATTAATTTTTTTAATGATAGCCACTTTTTGGGTAAGGCAGTATCTCAGTGTAGTTTTTTTTTTGTAGTTTATTTTTATCTCATTGGTGCATTTTTTCTACACATCATGATCACACTCAATATTAGGAATTTGTACCAGTATATGACATGATTTTATTCTAATTTTTTCCCATTCCCCTAATTTGGATTTCTTTTGTGGCCAGAGACGTTGAATGTTTGTCATGAGTTCATTGACCATTTCTAGATTTTTTCTTTTTTTAATTTGAATTATTTATTGGTACATTGTATAGACAGCTCACAGTCACACTCAACATTGGGGAATTTGTGGTAGTATATGAAAAAAGTTAATTCTCATTTTTACCCATATCCCTATCCACCCCAAAACCCCTTCCCCCAACCCCCTATATACATGTGCTTCCTTTTTCTTTTAAAATCATATTTATTTTTTCCTCTCATTACTTTCCCCTACCACATTTCCTTTGAGTATTTCCTATTTCACAAAATCTGTCATACATTCTAGATCTTTTTTTTGACAAATGTCTATTTATTTTGGTTGCTCATTTTTTGATTGGGTCTTTTATTTTGGGTAGTCTATTTTTTTCTTTTTGAGTTCTTTATATATTCTGGATGTTAGTCCTCCATCCAAAGAATAGCCAGCGAATTTTTTTCCTACTCTATAGACCATCTCTTCATTCTGTTGGTTGTTTCCTTTGTTGTGTAGAAGCTTTTTAGTTTGTTGATTCTTGATATTATTTCTCATGCCATTGGAGTTCTGTTCAAAAGGTCCTTACTCATACCTACATCTTTAAGAGTTTTACCTATTTTATCATCTAACAGATTGTTTTTGTTTTAACATTTAAATCTTTGATCTATTTTGATTTTAGTTTAATACATGGTGAGATATGTGGGTCTGGCCTCAGTCTTCTGCATGTAGAGAACTAATATTCTTGCATTCTTTATTATAGAGGCTATCTTTCTTCCAGTGTATTTTTTGGTCTTTTTTGTCAAAAATCAAATAGTTGAATGTACTCTGTTTTTAAAAATATTTCACTATATATGCTAACTTGTTTCATTTATATTATTAGCTTCTCTTAGTTGATGAGAAAAAATTTTTTATATTTTTGTAAGAGAGAATCTTTTTTGTCTATTACCTATACTCTGAGTGGCATTTGTCTATTCTTTTAAGACTCATTCCACTGGATACCTCTGTCTCACTGTTCTACATCAAGAGTTTTCAGGGTTCAGCTCTCTCTCTGCTGAGTGATGGTAAAGTTTCTCAGAGATAACTACCTCTTAAACACCTCTGACTAACTATGCCTTCCACGTCTCAGAAAAATTAAGAGAAAATTAGAACTGTAGTCCATCATATGGTAGTATTGCCTACTTGAATTCACATAACTGGTTTGGCTGAGAGTCTTTATTAAATTATTTAACTGTTTTGCTAGTCTTTCTGAGTAGTGCTTTTGGCACCTACTGCATCCCGTTGGATGTCCTTACTGGTTGTACATTTATGGAGCAGGAGAGGAGCAACCAGTACAATGTAAAATTCTGAATGAATCCATTCATTTCATAGAGGCATCACCTTCTGCTTTACAGCCTTCCCAAATGCCTTTTCATTTCCTCCCAGTTCTCCATGGTTGTGCATGCTCAGCCTTCCATCTCCCAGCCATGTGTATTATTTCCAGTCCAAGTTTATTTAGGCACAGTTTCCAAATGTGTATGTTGGTTTTTCCAATGCATCCAGCATCCTCTTCCCACCAGCTGCCTCCTTCTACAAATAATGCAAGTTTAGACTCAAACAGAAAAGAAATAAGGCCCTTTCTGCTCCTGGGGAAGCCACCTGCCTTCAACCTCAAGAGCAATTCTGCTCCATTTTGTTGACCATGAGTAAATTATGGAACTGGAAATGATGGAACAAAATTTCAGAGTCATTTGCCTGAAGAGTTTATATTCTTTGGACCGCTACCAGCCATCCTGTAATATTCAAATAAATTTTTCTGACCTCTTGTTGGCCATAAATTTCAGCTCATGTGTGAGCTATGTTTCCACATTTCTTGGTTTACTTTGACTCATGCCAAAGTTACAGGCTGTTGAGTGACCCTTTAAAGCAACCATCATGAGTATTTAAAAAATATGCACTTTTGCATATGCATAAATTTAAATTTTATAACATTGACAAAACAGAGAAGTAAACATCATAATCAAATAATTCTTCCATTTTTCAACCAAAAGTATTTTCCAGGACAAGTATTATCTTCTGGTAGCTCATTTTGGTGCCATAAAGCTATTATTATGAACTAATTAATAAATTCATTCATTTATTCCACAAACATTGACTGAGTATCAAGTATGTGCCTGTGTCTATTCTAAGTTCCAAGGATGAACCAGGCAAGTTTATTGTCTCTAAAAACTGACATTCTAGTATATTAATGGAATGCATGGAAGTATGACTGGGAGGAGAGCTGCAATTTGAACTGGGTGCCATGTATTATATTAACTAACCAGGTTCTCACGATCACCCTGTATGGCATTATTGATGCTATATGCTCCCTTCTCAAACTCCTTAGTTCTTCTGCCTTGTCTTTTTCTTAGATCTGTAGCCATCACAAAGTTCACGTGGATGAAATAGATATAATCAATTATCATAGGTACTATAGTCATGGGGGCAGGGAAAAGGTGGGGTTTGCTGCCCAAACAGACAAGGACTTTGAACTGTACTGTGTATAAGAATTTCCTGGGAAGCTTTTTTTTTTTTTTTTTTGAGACAGGGTCTCGCTTTGTAGTTCAGGCTGGCACTGAGCTCACTATGTAGCCCAGGCAAGCTTCGAACTCAGCAATCCTCCTGTCTCTGTCTCCCGAGTGCTGGGATTACAGGTGTGAGCCACCACGCCTGGCCCTGGGAAGCTTTTAAGATGCTGATTCTGGGACTCCAGCTTGAGGGATTTTTATTCAATAGATCCCAATCCAGGAAAATAGGGGCTGCGCTTTGACAAATGCTCCTAGTTCTTCTGACCAAGCACGTTGACAGACAGAAGCCCAAAACAGGTCTTATGGGTTGTTCCTTCTGGGATCCAATGTACCCAAATTTACTTCTGCTTTATATTCTGGTATAAGAAGTATCACTGTCAGATAGACTTGTTTATACATTTCTTGATTTAAAAAATAGCTGTTACCTGTAAATTTAATGTGAATTACATCATTAACTGCATATATCTTTGATTTTGAAAAGATGAGTGTAGCATAAAATACAAGGTAGATGTTGTAAAGAGTTGGAACAAAACCTTATTTCTAAAGCTTGGCTGCAAGAACAGGTATCTAACTCTGCTTGTCACTTTCTTAGCAGTCAGTCCTTCACAGGTGCATCCAAAGAGGTGACACTCTTTTTTTTTTTTTTTTTTTTTTTTGAGACAGTGTCTCTCTTTGTAGTTCAGGCTGGCTCTGAGCTCATTATGTAGCCTAGGCAAGCCTCAAACTCAGCAATCCTCCTGTCTCTGCCTCCTGAGTGCTGGGATGACAGGCGTGAGCCACCACGCCTGGCACTGTGGTATGTGATATTGATGGCTGGTGGGCGTGAGTCTCCACGCCCAGCATTGTATGTGGTTTCCGGGGATTGAACTCAGGACCTTGCGCTTGCGAGGCAGGCGCCAGAACCTCTGAGCTAACCCTCCTGCCCTCTAAGTCCTTTTTGGTATGGGTATGGCTGTATACTCCAGTGGTGTGTGTGTGTGTGTGTGTGTGTGTGTGTTTCACTCAGAATATGGAATTTTAAAGGAAGCTAGACCCAGTTTCCATGACTAAATTCTCTTGGTGTACACACATAACAATCTCATTTGAATTGTCACAGTGCCCTCAAACAGAGCCAGCACAGAAACCCAATAAAAGTCCAGGAAGCAGAGCTTAGGCCTACTCATACTGGGAGTCAGTGTAGTATCCTTGACTAGTTTAGGCTTAGTTCAAGGTAAGTTGAACCATTTGTTTCTTTTGAGTAAGTCACTGAGTGAAGAACAATTTAAAACCTTGACTATTTGCAACTAGAGAGAAAAGAAGTGAATTTCTTTTTTGGAAAAATAATGTCTTTGAAAACTTATTAGATACCAAGACATGGAGTATGTTATCTTATTTGATCCTCTAACATTCTTAAAGGAAAAAAAAACAGCTTCTAGATTTTAGATTACTGATACAATAGACTGATACAAGGCAAGACAGTTAATACAAAACAATATAGGTATTTACAGGGAAGTGAAGTGACTGCTAATGCCAGAAATCAATGTGTCTCTCAACTCTAACATCAAGATTTGTTTCCCACATTACAATGGGTCTGTTTGCTATCACTCTAAATTTGCCAGAAAGGTAAGTCCCTTTTTGTAGAGACCAGTGCACAGTTAGGTTGCCAAATGATTTGGCCATGTATTATGTAAAAGATGTTTAATATTTGAAAATCATGTTTTAGCAGAGGTCTTTTCATTTAAAATTTCTTTAGTTATTGCTTATGGGTATAAAAGAAATCACCTGAGAGACAAGAGAAATCAATTTTTGAGTCTCAAGTTGTCACAGTCTTTGAGTTCCAACCCCTGCTTGTTTTTGTGTGCTTTTCTTAAAGGAAGATGTATTTATTATAAAAAAAGAAAAATTATCTTCCCATACAAAACAATCCTTACATTCTGATGGAAATTCTGCAGTGTCCAAACTGTTAGACCATGTTCTAAAGTACATTCAGTCCTCAAAATGCCTTATGGCTATATCAATCTGGACCCATACAAGGCCTCAACCAATTTTGAATTCTCCACAGATGTAATTGACTTTTTTTTTTCCAGTACCTTATAATGTTCTGTCTGAGGCATGCTTTTTACCTGAGTAAGTTCCATTTTGCATGTTGTGAATCCAGCAGTTTTTCCTCTTTTACATTTAGAGAAAAGATAGAGAACAGCTGGCTTTCTCTCTGCACATAATAATCCCTCTGAGATTTGAATACTGCTATCCATTTCCTTACCTTTAGTACAAGAGATTTTTCCTGGACATCTTGGAAGGCCTACCGGATGCAGCTTTTAATAAAAACATCCATAAGCTGGAATAAACCCACCAGGTAGGTGATGACCTCTTTTAGAACTGAAACATCATCATAAAATTGAAAGGCAAAACACATCTACATTACTGACTGATTTGTTTGTTTGTATGGTTATTACAAAACAGCGTTGTATTTCAGTAAATATGGACAGAGCCAATAGTCAATGACAAGATGTTTGAATTATTTATATTCATCCTCAAATAGTTCCTAACTCAAAGAGAAATCATTTGGATGCAATGATATCACACAGAGAAGAAAAAAAGTAGGAGGCATCATAATCTGTACTTTTGTCCTTATAA
>PVIC010056800.1:0-10834 GCA_004025085.1 Thryonomys swinderianus
GCCCAGCATTGTATGTGGTTACCAGGGATTGAACTCAGGACCTTGTGCTTACGAGGCAGGCACCGGAACCCCTGAGCTAACCCTCCGGCCTGAGGCCAAGTATTTTTGGAGGGGTATCTGAACTTTACACATGTTGCTCAGTGGGACCGGAATCATTGATGCCTCCCTAAGAGGCCATATTGTGTTAGCAGCAGAACTGTTTTGCTTCTTTCTCTCTGAGAACCACCTCAAATACCTCCAGTGACACTCTTTTTATGGACTCAGCATCATTTTTCTTTCATAAATATATTCATGTGGTATTACGATTCAGCTCCACATATAAAATTGTTTACATTGTTTTGGTTGTATTTTAATTGTGTGCTATGTGTTTAATTTGTATTTTAATATCTGTGAGAGAAGTGTTTTCATTATAATTGTTTGACTATAAACTTCTAGAAGGTAGAGATCAACATTTTATTCATTTTTTGAAATACAGGTCATCATAATCAAAGTGAAATATCAGATTATGATAGATATCTGAGAAATTCATGTAGTCATTAAAGATCAATGTTTATAGACAGAAATGGCAAGTAATTAGATATGACACCTTGCATGGTTTCTTTGCATTCTTAGCTTCTGCATGATATGTGTCAAACCTTCAGGCCCTCAAAATTTTCTCACTCCACTTGTTTTCTATAGAGTTGTGTCCCTCCCACCCTAAATTGACACACTGATGCCCTGATCCCCAGTTCTTCTAACTATGACTTTATTTGATTTTTTGTTTGAGACAGGGTCTTACTTTGTAGCTCAGGATGGCTCTGAGCTCACTGTGTAACCCAGGCAAACCTTGAACTCACAGCAATCCTCCTTCCTCTCCCTTCTGAGTGCTGGGATTACACGCATGAGCCATCATGCACTCCTGGCATTGTGATATGTGGAACTAGTTACTTGTAGGTTGAGTCATTGTGCCTGTCATGGTGGTATATGGTCACTGGGAATCAAACTCAGGAACTTGCTCTTGCCAGGCAGATGCTGGAACCACTGAGCTAAATCCCCAGGCCTATGACTTTATTTGTAAGGTGGACCATTGCAGGTGTAATTGGTTAGGAGGAGGTCGTCCTGGAGTAGGATAAGCTCTTTATCCAATATAACTGATGTCCTCATTAAAAGGGGAATTTTTATGGGATAGAGATGTACAAGGAGGATGCTATCTGCAGCCTGTAGTTATGTTTCTGCAAACTAAGGAATTAGCATCAGCTAGGAGAGAGGCCTGAAACAGATTCATGCTTAGTGCCTTGGGAGGGAACATAAACATGTTGATTCCTTGATTTCAAACTTCCAGTCTTTGGTACTGTGAGACCACAGGTTTTGCTTCTTGAGCCACTCTGTTTGTGGTACTTTTTTACTAAAGCCCTAACAGACTAATACATCAGTTTAAATGGGAGGAGCAAAGAAAGTTCTATAATCATGTTATTATCTTTTATTTCTTATCAGCATCCTATAGTGAAGAGATCAGTGCCTTCCATATGCAAATTAGGAAATGGAGCCTCAGATAAATCAAATGAAAAGTTCAAGGTATTGTGGTTATTTTATTATAGTGCCAGTGTTTGAACCCAAGTCCCTCTTACACCAAAGTCATTACTCATTCACTTCTAACCCAGTCCACGTACTCACACATTACCAGGCTCCAATCGGAAGCATGATTATACAAATGATTATCCAAAAGGAAATTATGATCAACATCAGACTGTAATCAAGCAGGCAGGGAAAAGCTTCATGAAGCCAACCAAATATATAGAATGCACTAAAGATGATAAAGAACCTTCATACATATGGATTCCCTGTACCCTGAAGAAGGAATTCCTAAATACACTTGAGTTAGTACACTTCAGGCAAGTGCAACAGAAGGTTGTATATAGAGTATATGTTTGAATGCCTCTTTTCCAGCTGAATATCTAACACCTTTAGCACTCATGGTCACGTGAATACTGAGATACACAATCCACAAGTCAATTCAGTATAATACTATCATACAGTCTGATTTGATTTTATTGACTTTTTTTAGGTAAATAGGACTCTACTTATATTGATGAGGAAACCAAAATATTGAGGAGATTCTCTGAGACTTCCTGGGCCACAATGTAAGTCTTGGGGTCAGTATGTATCCCCAGGTTTTCTGATTTCAGTTCAGCATTCTTTCTATCCTTTCTCATTGCCTGTAGAATCAGCTTTGCCTTTTCTGACTTTTCATATTGCTTTCTCTTTCTCATTAAATAACTGTCTACCAAGGTAAAACTCACCTGAAAACTGAACACAAATGAACCAGAGAGAATGATGGTAGAAAAGAGAAAAATAGTGTTCTTCAGCGTGAAAGAGACTCATTAGGAGGAGAAGAGAAAAGAGACAATCTGAGAGAGAGAAAGGAGTAGATGCCGCATGGCCTGGAACTTCCTCCACAGATGTGAACCTGAAGGTGAGAAGCATGAATTTGTGAGGAGCTTGTCTAGTGTTGAGATCCTGCTGTGAACTGTCTTTCAAAGTGAAGAAAATTTTAGTTAACCCCTCTCATTTACTAGGGAGGACTTTGGCCCAGAAAACTATACTCAGAAAGCTTCTTAGCATTGTTCCACAAGCATTGCAATCCTGAGAAAAGTTTTGTTTTCTAGGAAAATTTGCTTATTTCTGCTGCATGAATGTATGATACTATTGAAAAAGTGAGCTCACCTCTCTGAATCTACAGTTCAAGGATAAAAGATAACATTTTCTTGGGGCTTTAAACTTTTTTCACTTCAAATCTGAGTGAAAAAGACTGGACCAGAGACTTATTTATAGTGTATCTTTTTCCTGTACCTAACATAGTTTTTGATGATTATGAAGAATATTATATTTTATTTAGATTCCAGATGCTATTATTCAATAAATTAAATCCTTTTAATAAAGACATTTACAGACAATTTATATTAAGAAAACTGAATCAGTTTGACTTGTATCACCTTGTAGTTGAGAAGAAACTTCAGATTTTGAGCACTGTTTTCATTTTGGAAAATAATAAGAATACCCAGAAGCAATAGAGGATGGTTGATGCTCATACTTTTATTTATGGGTAGCTAAAGTTCAAATTTCTCAACCTGCTATAATCTCAGTGTAGCTGGCCAAATTCCATGGTGGGTAATGAGATTTGCCTTACGAGTCAGATTTGTTCCTGGGATCTGTCTGCCAACGTGGCTGGCTGTGTTTTGCATGAAACATCAGACTCACCTACTGACTGAACCAGCCCAGCAGGTTCCACAGTGAGATCATGCTGGGCCTGGTAAGCAGAAGCAATCACTAAATAAATAGACTGATTTTGGGTATTAGAAATTCTCTTTTTCGTTTTATTTCCTTTCTCTTTTTTCTCCAGCTCCTTAGGGGATGAAACATTGAACAAATATTTAATTAAAACCTACAGTGACAATGGGATTAACGTGATGAACTGGATAATTCCTACCTTCAAGGTCTGCAAACAAATAATTAAAATCATCAGTGAAAAATGTTATAATTCATGGAGGTCAGTAATTCAAATCCTTAGTATTTCTTCTTTTCTTTCGTTCTTTTTTTCTTTTTCTTTTTTTTGAAGTACCTGGGATCAAACTCGGGGGCCTTGTGCATCCAAGGTTGGTGTGGTACCACTTGAGCTAAATCCCCAGCCCCATTCTTTCTGTTTTTGAGGCAGGGTCTTCCTCTGTAATGTAGGCTTGCTTGAAGTGTAAACATGCTTTTAAAATCTACCCTCAATAGAGTTTTATGATACTTTTATTAATAGGCTGTCATTGTAACACTATTAAAACATTGTTTACATATAGGACTTGTAATTCCATTTATTTGCTTTAATTTTTAAATTTCTTTTCTTCCCTAAAATTGCAAGTTTACATTTTACTTGCTTATAAAGCTATAAATTACTTCTATGTAAAATATGTATATCAGTCATTCATTTCACAAAAATTTCGGAGAGTTACCATATGCTTGAATTTTCCAGTGCTGTGAAGGGGGATTCTCTAGTTTTCTCAAATTTATTAGTGATGTGAGAATCCTTTTCCATTATTAATTTTAAACACTGGTACAAACTTTCTCATACATTTTTTCTCTCCACAGTAAGAAACCAATGGTGTTGAACAAGATGTGAGTTGAGTTACAGTTTAAGGCTTTTAGTTACATTTGCTGTTTTCACTTTCACTCTCAAATTTTGGGGTAAAGAGATCGAAGAATTTCATGTTGTCTGCATACACATAAAGCACACTACTTTGATTTTCTTTCCATATAGGGTTCAGTTATTGGGCATGCATTAATTTACTGAAATAAACAAAGACTGTACTTGCCTTTAAGGTATTCATAATCTTGTGAGAGATTTAGCTCTTTCAAAATGTGACATGATCTTCTCCCTTTTTAGGAGGTGAAGGGAGTTGTTTATGCTTTATTTCATTGTTTTCCAAACTTCATTCAAGCACTGTCATCTTGATTTTTGCTGTATTTGTATACTACCTCTTACGTTTCTGAAATATGGTCCATTACTTCTAATTCAATTATATTTGTTTAACTAGAAACAGTATTTTCTTAATAGAAATAGTACTGTTAATTCACCTAGTTGATGTGGTAGTTGTGTTTTCAAATACATTTTAACATAAATATATTTTGAAATTAAATATTTTTGTTTTTATTCATCCTCAAATCTTGTAATCAGTACTAGAAGGATCACACTTTGGGAAGCTGCAGCTGTAAGACAATTTGAGAGTGAAAAATGCAAAAATAATAATCATAATCCTTTATGGAGGACCTTGTATGTGTGTTTTTTCTTTCAGTACTGCAGACTGAACATAGGGCCTGAGCCTGAGCCGTGCTCCCAGCCTTTTCTTATTTTTATTTTGAGGCAGGCTTTAGCTAAATTGTAGGCTGTTGAGAATGGGCTCAAGCTTTCCCCCCTCTTCTCTCAGTCTCCCAGGCTGGGATTACAGGCATGAGCTACTCGGCCTGATTAGCTTTATTGATTTTATTTATTTTCATAGCTCTCACAAGCATGTATATCATAGAAATGTGAGACAAAGGGGGGGGAGAAAGAACAATAGAAGTGACCCCCCCAAGATCACCTGAAATGTTTGACTATTTGCTCTTTTTCTTTAGGCAGTTGAGATTTCACACTAGATTATTACATGGGAAATGAGAATGTGTCTGTGGCCGAGTACTGTTATCATCACATGTTTACTGTTGGTTATCTTTGCTACACTGAACCAATTCACTTAAAAACCTTAGAATCTTTAATTTCTTTGCTGAAAAAACAGTAAAATAAATATTTTCATAACTGTATTATCATAAAATATTACAGTTGTTATTAAGCCTTTTCACTTTACAGAGGGAAAGTGAAACTCAGAAAAATTAAGAAATTTTGTTTTCTGTGTTTATCTAATTTATCATACTTTCATGAGATTTATGACATGTACTGTTTTTATATATGTTTCCAAGTTTTTCTTCTAGTATATGATGGATTCCAACTACAAACCATGCTTTCTTTCTTTCTCATCTTGTCCTCTTTTTTAGCAGAGTGTGTTGTTCTTATTTGGTGCTGAATCATTGCTTTTCGACTAAGTGATATAACAGCATAAACCTGCCTTTTAGTTCTTCTTTGTCATGAATTTTCTAAATCTCCTTTAGCATTCCATTATTTTCTATTCCTATAAAAGTGTTAAAGATGGTGTGTTTGGGAAATATTTTGATAAATAATGAAGGTTTAGAGATCTGAAGTAGAATGCTGTCCATTTTAATTTTTATGTATTCTGAATTTAGACAATATATTTCAGAATGGTCAAAATAAGAAAGATGAAGGGCCAGAGGGTTAGCTCAGTGGTTCCAGTGCCTGCCTCACAAGCGCAAGGTCCTGAGTTCGATCTCCGGTAACCACATATAATGCTGGGCGTGGAGACACACCCACCAACAATCATCACCGCATACCACAATGCTGGACGTGGAGGCTCACGCCTGTAATCCCAGCACTCGGGAGGCAGAGACAGGAGGATTGCTGAGTTCGCGGCAGCTTGCCTGGGCACCATAGTGAGCTCAGGGCCAGCCTGAACTACAAAAGTGAGACCCTGTCTCAAAAGAAAAAAGAAAGAAAGAAAGAAAGAAAGATGAAACATGTGAAGGTGTATAGACTAGATTGTTTAAATATTTTTATTTCACACATAAATGTCAGGAGCTGTAGGATATAATGACATTATCTTAGCAGTCATAAAACAAATTAGCTAAAGATTGCCTAGAAAAAAATGAGAATGTGCTACGTGTTTCTTTATCAAAACATTTCCCTGATTCTTTTTCAAGTAATTTAAATGTAGTTTCTGATTTGTTAGTACACTGGAGTGTGTCATGTTTTTGAAGATTTTAAACTTGGCTTTTCTGCAAGTTGTTTTATACATTTTATTGTTGTTCTACAAATAAATGAATTATTACAGGGTAATGTAAAACAACAGTTGTTTTTAATACTATTTAGTCTAAGGTTCACTTTAAGAAGAATGTATCTATGGAGCCCAATTTTTACATGTGAAGGTCAATACATAATGCATTCTCCTTTTTAATCCTCTGGATTTTTTATAGCTTGATAAAGTATGACATGCTTCTTCTGCCTCCCCCTCCTTCCTGTAGCTCTTTTCCTACAGTTTTTTTTTTTCTATTCCTTTTGGCATCTGGGCTTCTTTGTCTGCCAAATGAGTCAGATAGAGAGGAAATGTTTAACCTACATATTTCATCTTGGCTGGGAAAACAAGTTTGAAAGAAAGGGTGCTGAATGTGTTTCACTAGAACCCTGATACAACCTTCCTTATTCTGCATTCAATTAAATAAGTATAAAATAATTGCTTTGCTATGAACACATTTCATGATATCAATACTTATTTTAGAAATTTTTCTAAAAGAAAAATATTTCACATGCATGTGTTTGTATGTGTATTATTTTATTAACAGCTAGTTTTTTCCATAATGGATTTAATTTTGTAGAATTAAAATAATGTAGAATTAAGAATAAAGTGGAAGAAAATAACTAGTTTTATATTGTTGAATTAAGTTGTAGAATTAAGAATAAAGTGGAAAAAATAACTAGTTTTTTAAGAAAAGGAAAAATGTGAGTAGAATTATACAGTGAAAATGAATTGTCGCCTGGACTAAAATAGCTGCTATTTAATGTTTACTGTAAATCAACACTTGACACTAGTAAAAACATCTCGCCTGATAATATAGTCACTGCTTGATTCTGTTAGATTTTATAGATGTAAAGGCCAAACTTTGACAGCTTAATCACTCAATTATACACTGTTAATTAGCAGTGGAAGGGAACTTGAATCCTCTGAAAGTCTCATCTGAGTTTTACCACTGTAGTCCCTACAACTTGTTTCTTGGGGATAAGTATTTATTGTCAATGGAATACTCAGTACTACCTTAGCAAATGTACAAATAGTACATTTAATCTAAGATTTTTTTTTAGTACAATTAAGTTCGTCCTTTGGAAGCAAAATGCGTTGGTGAGGTGCAGCAATTGTTGGTTCCTAGTGGTGGCTGGGGTGCTGTCAGAGGAAGTGGTGAGACACCAGGTGGTCCATGCTCTTTGCCATGAAGCAGGTCAAAAAGTAGATCATTTGGAGTCTAAATTATCCTTGAGGGTTGTGTTCTTCACCAAACACTTAGTGTTAAATAAAATATATAAGCTGGCAATCTGCTATAAAAGTGAAGATATAAAATCTACTTATAATGTATATCATCCAAAAATTGTAGTCCAAACCCTTTGATATGCTCATCAACTATCAGGCACATTTACCAAACAATATTTTAGTTATATTTCAGTAACTCAGTACCAATTACACCATCCCAAATTGGACTTAATATGCATTCATTTGTTTCATTAAGAAGTAAACATTAAATTGGCAATGATTTTATTTGCACTGGCCCCAAAACATTGGACCGATATTTGTGACAATTTGAATCACTCAGATCCTTTGATAAGGCTCTTGGGGTCTTTGAATAGGTTCTTTTTCTCCAAATAAATTTTCTTACAGTAAAGGAAGTCATTAATATGACTCCTTAGGCCTTAAAGCCCCTTCTAACTAATGCAGTTTGTCTACTTGACAGTTTATTTAGTTAAATCATAGCAATAACATAAAAATGCATAGATTTCCTTGTCCTAGACAGTATGCTAGGGACTTTATTCATATCATTTTGGTGAATTTAATAGAACTCCATGACATAAATCACAGCTTTAAAGGTTAAAAAAACCACAAAGAATTAGGGAAATAAAAATAACTTGCCCTTCTAAGGTCACTCTGATGAATTTGAACCCGTATATTTAACCACTGAACTGCTGGCCTTTCCTGTCAAGGAAATTTTTGATTTTAAAATGCTATTAAGTCTTTCCTTGATATTTCCAAATAATAGCTAATGACTAAACAAATGTGGTTTGTGGTTCTTCTAGGGTTCAAACATCATATTAGAAAGCTTCTTCAAGTCAGTACTTCTCTCTAGGACATAACTGAGAACATCTACTTAGAATGTATCTAATGCCAAAGAGCCATATTAGCTAACATGTATGTGTATGTCAGGAAACAGCAATCTTTTAGATATAAACTGTAATTTAATATAAGTTCCCAATGTATTGCCACATCTGAAAAATTATTGTAGTCTAAGCAAAATGGCTAGAGAATTTAGGACAAGTTTCTTACTGTCCTTTTTTTTGGTGGTACCAGGGATCAAATTTGGGCTCTTGTGGTTCCAAGGTAGGTATGGTACCACTTGAGCTAAATCCTCAGCCCTTCCTGTCCCATCTTAATACAACCTCCATGGCATTAAGCAGAGAAGCACAACCCTCCAGTCCAAGTGCATATCGTTCAGGTGCTTCTCTCTGCCTTTGGAACTCTCCCCTCTCACTGCTTCTTCTGGTCACCCTCCCAAGGCCCATCTGCTCTGACACAAAGGGACTGCACATCAGCTGAGCAGCAAAACAGACATGCTAAATTCTGAAGGAGGGAGAGGACACAAGCCTGGCCTCCTCATTGTCACCAGACTATGATGAAGGAAGCAAAATAATGTTTGTAAAGTGCTTAAAACACTGACCAACATATAAATATTGAGTAACCAGTAGTTATTCAGGTATTTTTTTTCTCAGAGTACTTTTTCTGGCCTCCCACCAACCATGAAAGTCAGCCTTACATTGACACCATGGTTAGAAGAACTTGAAGAAAGGAGATTTGAGAATTAAAACGCATTTTCTTTTCTCTCAAACACAGGGACGAATCTTTGGTTCTGAAATGTCCAGATTGTATGTATCATTTAACCATATAATTGCTGAGTTTACACTTCACTTTTATGCAGTGGAAAACATGTTTTAACATTGAGTGCATATTCAAAGGAATGTATATACCTTCTATATTTTGGTTATCTGTTTTCTGTTATAACTTTATAATTCTATGTGGTACATTTTGTATTATAATATTTTATGATTAGAAGGAAAGGAATCTGAGAAAAGCAACCTGGCTTGGTTAAGGGCTTTGCAGTTGACTTAGGATAGAGCTGGGGTTTTCTGAGCCCCCTGCTAGTATTTTTCCTCTCTGCTGCTTGATGACTGTGGAAGAGAAATCCAGTAGAATTTGACTGCTGAATAAGTTCTAGCTGAAAGGGAATCAAAGGAGAAAAGTGTTTGAAAACAGCACGGCTGATATCCAATTAAAAGTTAAAATCCTTTTGGCAATTTCTCTGTAATTAACAATAAGAATTGCTGTTGCTGCCAGTCTAGCCACTTTACCAACAGCAGAGATGTTAGCAGGTGCTCTCAGTGGATGCTTCCACGGGGAGCAGTGATTGCATGGCTGGATTCTTCTGTAGCAGTTTTCTGGCTGTGGAGAGCCTGGACTCAGACAATTGAAGGCGGTTATCATTTTCTAATAACCACCTCAGGCCTTTGGCACCTAATTCCCTGGCACTATCTAAAGCAGCTACTTCATTTTACTTGTCAGGTCAATCTGCTTGTCTGATTTTGCTGGGAAATCAAATCACTTACAGTGTTGGGATCCAGTGCGTATCCAGCAAAATGCTCGAGGAAGGATCTAATCAAATGCCACAGGCAAATACCAAAGGGAGAATTTAAAACGTATCCCCAGTTTTGCCTCTTTGCTGTCTGTGGTTCAGTGGTGCTAGACATCAGGATGTGGTCCTGAGTCAGTGACTTCAGGAAACACTTGGATGCACATTCTGTCTACTCAGCTTTTCTTGAACCTCACATAGACTGGCTTCATCTTGTTCAGAGTCCATACCATTGTACTTCCCACTCTACTTCCTGTGCAGGCCTTCTTTTGGTTTGAGGGCTGCGTGCTTCATTCTCTCCCTTTGAGAGGCGCTCTGATCTGAGTGTTGAAAAGACTTTTTGTGGCTTCCAATCTCAGTCTCAACGTTTCTTTCCCTGGGATTTAAAGCTAAAGTGAATCTTTTTTTAATTGAATTCTTTATTGGTACAATTTATATACATCTCAAAATCACATATAACATTGGGAAATTTGTACCAGTATATGTCACAAGTTAATTCGCATTTTTACCCATATCCCTACCCACTGCCCCCTCCTCCCCCCTTTATACATGCTCTTTTATTTTCTTTCTGTATCATATTTATTCCTTCCCCTCATCACATTCCCACACCAAGTTTCCTATAGAAATATTCCACTCTATAAAAGCTGCCCTACTTTCTAGAACTCATTTGCATCTACAGGTGTTCATGCCAAAGAGAAGATCCGGGAATTGTCTATCTGTGATCTATTGATTTCACTTATTAGTATATCCTCCAGATGTCTCCATTTGC
>PVIC010056801.1:0-10831 GCA_004025085.1 Thryonomys swinderianus
AACTATGAACCCTAAAGGTTTTGAGTCCTTAAGACCTATTCAAGCTGCCCTGGGAGAAGTAGTGAAGGGGACTTCTACAAACCACAAGTTCTCTTCTTACTCTTGAGGGTTCTGGGTAAACTTAAGATCATTAATTCCAAGACTTTACTGGTAAAGTAAATGTACACGTGTGTGTGTGTGAGACAGAGAGAGACAGACAGACAGAGACAGAGAGATGGGGGGAGAAGGGGAGAGACAGAGACAGAGAGAATGTTTCGGATGGGATGAAATTCAGAGCCATGTGCATGGTAAGCACACGTTGCACCACAATGCTATTCTGGTAAATTTTTTTTTTTTTTGAGACAGGGTCTCACTTTGTAGTTTGGGCTGGCTCTGAGCTCATTATGTAGCCCAGGCAAGCTTTGAACTCAGCAATCCTCCTGTCTCTGCCTCCCAAGTGCTGGGATTACAGGCGTGAGCCACCACGCCTGGCCTGGTAAATTTTTAATTACAGTGGAAAGGTATCAGTTATTCTAGAATTTTTGTGGGTGATTAGAATTCCTGAATAGGAAAGATTAGAGGCATAACTATGTGTATCAAGTTTAGTAAATCCCTAAATTTAGTAATCCATAAGCACTTTTAGAGTGGTAAAAACAAAACAAAAACTGAAGTCTTTCATTGCAAGGCTGTAAAAATGACAGCAAACAATGTTATCAAAACTTTAGAAATTCCTCAGCAGGAAGTGAGAGTAAACCAGAGAAAACTCAAAGGGTAAATGGGCTCCAAGCAAAATGCCACAGCAGAAACACTAATCCTGCTGTCCCTGGCTTTGTTGCTTCCCAGTCACGACTGCAAGTCTCGACTGCGTCAGTAAACGATGACAGGGTGTGTCTGGCACAGGGTGCTCATAACTGCCATTAAAATTTCTCTTGATTTCCTGGTGCAAGACTGGTGTTAAGATTAGTGTCTGAATTTTCCCAAGTAGGGAATCATTTGGGACTGAGCCACAGATGCACCTGGCTCATTCTGGACCACGTGGACTCTGCTGAACAGCAGATGGAATATGAAATCTGGAAAAATGGCATTAGTTTAGCTACATTTCTTCAACAATAATTTCCAGATGGCTAATCTGTATAAATTAAAAGCCTATCAGTTTTTAGATCTCAATTCTGTATAAGAAAAGTTATATGATGTTCATGACTGACTTGGCAATGTTCAAAGAATTATGAAATATGCAGACTTTTATGTGTGTGGGGGTGCTGGAGACTAAGCCTAGGATCTTGCCCAAGGTATGCAAGAACTGTGTAAACTAATCTCCAGCTCCTCCCCTTCTTAACAAGATGTTGATAAATTGCTCAAGCTGGCCTCAAAGGTTAGATTCTCCTGCTTCAGCCTCCCCTCTTTGGTACTGGGGATTGAACTCATGACCTTGTGCTTGCCAGGCATGGCACCTCTGAGCTACATTACCAGCTGCCTCTGCCTCTTGAATAGCTCAGAATTTAGACACAGTGCCCATCTCAGACATTTTTTATGTATGTACTTTGACCTGGTATAATACCCTGTATTTCTAGATATTATAGCCCTAGGTATTGTCTCAAAATCCCTCCTTTGTGAAAGTGGGTAAAGGGGTGAGTAATGAGGGGAAAGAAAAATGCTATAGCAATAAAAAAAAAAGGGAAACAAAGCTTATGTATGTAGGGGTGGAGGGTTGTGGGGTGGTAGGAGAATGGGAAAAAATGAGAATTAAATCATGTCATATACTGGTACAAATTCTCGATATTGAGTGTGATCATGATGTACATACATAATATACCAATAAAGATTAAAAAAATTTAAAAATCCTCCATTGTCTATTAGTATGCTTGTTCTTTCAAGAAAAATATAAGAATATTTTATTATTAAGATAATTTTAGGGAGAGGATGGAACAACTGAGACAGAGGGGCAGAAAAATATGTTAGTTCAATATTCTGGAGGGGTGAGTCAGGTTCTGCTGATTTATATTTTGAAAGACTGAAAAGGTCAGTCATTCCAGAACAGTGAATAATTTCTCCCTAAACGGCTTTTAGAAAGTAAAGATTTGGAGTATCATTAACCCTGGAAGCTTTCTTTCCTTTTGTAAAAAACATTTACCAAGCCACACATATAGTGGGACAAATATCTAATCCTAGCACTCTGGGAGGCTAAGCACAAAGATCACAGATCTGAGCCCAGGCTAGGCAACTTAGCGAGATCCTGTCTCAAAATTTAAAATGACAAAAATTGAAAAAAAAAAAAAAAAGGGGATGTAGCTTAGTGTGATGGCCCTGAATTCAATCTCCAGTACCAGAAAATGAAATAACCAGATCACTACTATAGTCTTTATCCTACACAGTACTATTGCTTTTATTTTATAGGTGGATATATTCGATTATACGGATTTTCTGCCTTACAAGATCAGGAAGGGGAGAAGGGTATTTCACCCAGACAGACAGAGCTGTCAAGGTGTATATTTCCGGGAAGGGCACATACTTCTAGGGTCTATTCCCTGCTTATCATTTTCCCCAGGAGCTACTATGCTCTGTGGAAGAATGTATACTAACTAACTAAACTAAAAACAGGTTGACTCATAAACCGTGTTATTAACCTTTAAGTAAAACCAGGAAATATCTCTAGCAGATCTCTCTTGAGTGACCCCTTTGCACTAATCCGATGACAGAAAAGAGAACGATAAATTCTTTATTTATTTATTTTTTGAGACAGGGTCTTGCTTTGTAGTTCAGGCTGGCTCTGAGCTCATTATGGAGCCTAGGCAAGCCTCGAACTCAGCAATCCTCCTGTCTCTGCCTCCCGAGTGCTGGGATTACAGGCATGAGCCACCACCCCTGACACTGTGGCATGTGGTATTGATTGTTGGTGGACGTGAGTCTCCACGCCCAGCATTGTATGTGGTTACCGGGGATCGAACTCAGGACCTTGTGCTTGCGAGGCAGGCACACTGAGCTAACTCTCTGGCCCGAGAACAATATATTCTTAAAAGAGGTGTCTATTAAGTTGTCAGTGTTTTCCTCTAGAAAGACATTTCCATTTAGAAAATTAGCATCAGCTACTAGAAACACTGAATCTTCCTTCTTCAGAGGAAGAGAGATAATGGCAAATGCTCTTCAGTTCTCCCTTTTTTTAAGATTAACAAGACTGCAGAGACTAATGGTTTGTTCTGTTCCCCGGCTTTTCCCAAAACCATTTTCCTTTCTCCTATTTTAATTGGGTGTATGGCTATAGTTCTTAGTCTTCCTGCCAGCTGTGCATGTCCACAAGTTTCATCTCTGGCCAGAATATTGGATGGGCATGAGAGTCCTGCTTAGCAGATCTCTCAGAGGTGCCTTCTGCATTCTGCTGCATGCCCTTTCTCCATCTTGTTCCCTGTAATGAGGATGCTGCCACTCTGCTCGCTAAGAATGAGGTTTAGTCATGTTGGTACTCAACGAGCTAAAGATTTTTTTTTTTTGAGACAAGGTCTCGCTTTGTAGTTCAGGCTGGTCCTGAGCTCACTATGGTGCCCAGGCAAGCCGCCGCGAACTCAGCAATCCTCCTGTCTCTGCCTCCCGAGTGCTGGGATTACAGGCATGAGCCACCACGCCCGGCACTGAGCTATAGATTTTTAAAGTGCTTCAGACTTCATATTTTCAGATTAGTCAACCTGTAATATACACTAATTGGTTATCCCAAAATAAAACACCTACAATTTAGCTCCAGAAGTTCACATGATTACTAGAAATGAGGCATGTTAACCTGGATATTATATAATGTTGGGCCAATATACAGAATAATCAGCAGAAAAACTTATTAGAAAAGGAAAATATCAAATAAAAATGATAACAGACAATAGTTCTGGGTACAAGTCCCAAAGAGTTACAGATTATTGTTCTCTCTACTGAAAGATATATCAAGAATCATGACATTCATATACACAAAGACAGCTAAGAAGAGTGATAGGACATGAATCTTTCTCGCATTCTGTACTAGAACATCATTTGTTTGGTCTGCAGCTACAATAACTGTAGGGAGCTTTTCTCATCATGTAACTGACCATGAGCCAGAGAGTATAAGTCAATTTTCTTATAAAAATTTACTTTATCTCTTTTTTTTTTTTTTTTTTTTTTTTTTTTTTTTTTTTTTTTTTTTTTTTTGCAGTACTGGGGATCAAACTCGGGTCCTTGGGGACCAGACATTTAGCTCAGTGGTTCCAGTGCCTGCCTAGCAAGCACAAGGTCCCTGGTTCTATGCCCAGTAACCACATATAGCAACCCTGGGCATGGTGACTCACACCCACTGGCAGTCAGTACCACATACCACAAATGCTGGGCTTGGTAGCTCAAGCCTGTAATCCCAGCACTTGGGAAGCAAAGGCAGGGGGATTGCTGAATTCGAGGCTTGCCTGGCTACATAGTGAGCTCAGGGCCAGCCTGAACTACAAAGCAAGACCCTGTCTCCAAAAAAAAAAAAAAAAAAAAAACTTGGGCTCTTGTGCGTCCAAGGTTGGCGCAGTACCACGTGAGCTAAATCTCCAGCACCTCTCTCCTTCTTACAGGTGAGCCTGCCTTTAAGAACCGTACTATCACAAAAAGATAATAAGTGTGAACCTTAAAAACATGCTCAGTGAAGAAAAGTGAGACACAAAAGGCCCTATGTTGTTTGATTCCATTTATATAAAAGGTCCAGAATAGATAATGTCTTTATTAAGAGCAAGAAAGGGATTGGTAGTTCTTTAGGGTAAGGAGATATGTGTGTCCATATGTCTGTGTGCATGCATGCGTGCGTATGTGTGTGCGCGCATGTTCCTAAAAGGTTAAATGAGTATGAAATGATGTAGTAACAATTTTTTTTTAAGTTTTTTTGAGACAGGGTCTCACTTTGTAGTTCAGGCTGGCCCAGAGCTCACTATGTAGCCAGGTAAGCCTCGAACTCAGTAATCCTCCTGCCTCTGCCTCTGCCTCCCGAGGGGAGGTGTGGTATGTGGTACCGATCGCTGGTGGCATGAGTCAGCATGCCCAGTATTGCTGTATGTGGTTACCAGGGATAGAACCAGGGACCTTGCACTTGCTAGGCAGTGCTGGAACCACTGAGCTAAATCTCTGGCCCCTCTAGTAACAATTTTTTAATGTCACATGACAGTTATTGTACTGGAACCTCTGACTAGGCACAGCTCAGCAGCTAAGCCTTTAACTCACCTCGTACTTATATAAAGGAGAGAATGAGATGGAGCAAAAATTTCTTCTGGCATTCACTACTTTCACTGTCCCAGCCCTATCATTATAATAGTCAGCATTAGCAGAGTATTTAGTTTTGCACTGGGGATAGAACCAGGGGCATTTTAACATTAAGCTACAAAGTGTTGCAAGACTGCCCTTGATTCTCCTGCTAAACTACATTCACAATAACTCTGAAGCAATTGTAATTACCCTCATCTGAAGCTAAGAGAGGTAGTGGGTCCCCAAGGCCACACAATTAACAAATACATCCAGAAGTTGCCCAAATTCCATATGCTTTCCCTTATATCACTGTACTTTTTTGGCTTTATGAAAATAAAATTAGGACTTACTGTGTCAAAAATATATACTTAGGTTTTCTAAAAGAGGTAGACTTTAGCCTGAATAAAATCCAAATGCAGGCCCCACTGACTCTACTGCATTTGTGAGAAGCTATCTTAGCCTACAGAAAGTATTGAAATTTTCTGAGTAGTTACAGGAGCTTTAAAATCAGGAATCAAAATCAGGACCTTGCGCTTGCGAGGCAGGCGTTGGAACCACTGAACTAACCCTCTGGCCCTGAAATATTCTTTAAAAAATAAAAATTAGCTGGCTGTGGTGGCTCACACCTGTAATTCCAACACTCAGGAAGCAGAGGCAGGAGGATTGCTGAGTTCCAGGCTTGCCTTGGATACATAGTGAGCTCAGGGCCAGCCTGAACTACAAAGCTAAACCCTGTCTCTAAAAAACAAAGAACACAACCAAAAAAACCCTAAAAAATAAAAATTATGCTTCTTTCTGGTTTTATGACCTCCAAAGATTAAAGCACTAACTGTTGTGGACTATCACTTTCTAGTCCCCCTCACAACAGCCAAAGTAACAGGAGGATGGCCGGCTGAAGCACTGGAGAATTTTGGTTGCCTTAAAAAAGGGCAAGGAGCCGGGCGTGGTGGCTCACACCTGTAATCCCAGCACTCGGGAGGCAGAGGACAGGAGGATTGCTGAGTTTGAGGCTTGCCTGTGCTACATAGTCTCAGGGCCAGCCTGAACTACACAGCGCGACCCTGTCAAAAAAAAAAAAAAAAAAGGCAAGAAAATTGCAACAGACTGAAACATAATTTCCTAGAAAGGCTCTCTGCAGGAAAGAACTGGATATTCGTTATCCATGTGATAAAAATCAACCCTTCTTGCTTAGCAAGTAACAGTGACTTGTAGGTAGTAGGTATTTTACAAGCCTCTATTTAATTCAACAAGCAGAAACTGTAATTTTCAGCACTAAAAGCATTTTAGAGTTCAGAGGAGAAATAACTGGCTTTCACATTTAGCTCAGCTGATCAAAAATGATTATGTTAGCCAGGTTATGGTGACACACACTTGTAATCCCAGCATTTGGGAGGCTGAGGCAGGAGGATCACAAGTTCAAGACCAACTTGGGCCACCTGGGCTATACAGTGAGTTCAAGACCAGCTTAGACTATATAGTGAGACCCTAGCTCAATCAAACAATACTGATTTTGCCTATGGTCTTTTGAGGCACACCTTTAAAGGGTATTCTTTATTTTGCAGAGAAGATCTACAGTGGTACCACATATCAGCTTAACCAGCTTAACAATAACCCACAACCTGCGGACCAACTGACCCGTGGTACCACATATCAACAGCTTACCTATGGAGAAATCACACAGGCAAGCGGGTGACTGGAAATATAGTAAATAGTGCTATCAGGTGCCATCTAAAGAAAGGCAGGTTTGTAAAAACACTGCAATGTCTTTATCACCTTATTTACCAGATCTGGCACTGTGCAACTTTGGGATCCTTTCCAAAGTCAAAATGATTATGAGGCAGCCAAGACAGCATTAATTAAAGACATTTAGGAGAGAGAACTTCCAGAGCTGCTTCAGAAAGTGGCAATAACAATGGAATAAGTGGGTTTGAAGTGAGGAATATTTTGAAGGGAATTAATGACAGTGTATCTTTTACCATAATAAAAATTCAAACACACACCATAGGTTTTGATCATACCATCTACTTTTGGTGTTTTTCTCCAGTAATGTGATTAGAGGTTGTCTACAGATAGTTACTAAACACACTGACCTGCTTTTTTTTTTTTTTTTTGGGACAGGGTCTTGCTTTGTAGTTCAGGCTGGCCCTGAACTCATTATGTAGCCCAGGCAAGCCTCGAACTCAGCAATCTTCCTGCCTCTGCCTCCTGAGTGCTGGGATTACAGGCATAAGCCACCATGCCCGGCATGGTGGTGTGTGGTACTGATTGCTGCTGGGCGTGAGTCACCATGCCCAGTATTGTTGTATGTGGTTACCAGAGATCTAACCAGGGACCTTGCGCTTGCTAGGCAGGTACCAAAACCACTGAGCTAAATCTCAAGCCCAACCTGGTTAATTTTTATTTGATACCAAGTTATTTTCCCCATAGCACAAGGATTTATGAAATGAATAAAAAACTATTTTGAGGTAAAACACAGCAGGACAAATACGTAAGACTTTACTCAGCATTAACATATTCCATAAAAGTGGATAAAAATATATAAAGTTAAACAAGAAGTATTATGAGAAATGGTGATCAAGGGGCTTTCGCCCATAAAGTGAAATTTAAATAAAAAGAACAATATTCCATAAAGAATTGTTTCTGCCTTTAAAAGTATTTAAGCATTCATTCTAAAATACACAACCTTAATTTCTTTAACCTACACACAATTTCATGACAACACTGCAGTGTTTTAAGAACAAAAACACACCTGTGCATATGAAAAATCCAGGAATTGCTGTAGGGAAAGATTAAGAGAGAACAGCGGGGTGTGGTGGCTCACCCCTGTAATCCCAGCACTTGGGAGGCAGAGGCAGGAGGATTGCTGAGTTCAAGGCTTGCCTGGGCTGCATAGTGAGCTCAGGGCCAGCATGAACTACAAAGCGAGACCCTGTCTCAAAAAAAAAAAAAGATTAAGAGAGAACATTAAGGGCCGGAGGGTTAGCTCGGTGGTTCCGGCCGGCGCCTGCCTTGCAAGCGCAAGGTCCTGAGTTCGATCCCCGGTAACCACATACAATGCTGGGCGTGGAGACTCACACCCACCAACAATCAGCACCGCATACCACAATGCTGGGCGTGGTGGCTCACGAGCCTGTAATCCCAACACTCGGGAGGCAGAGACCAGAGGATTGCTGAGTTCGCAGCGGCTTGCCTGGGCTCCATAGTGAGCTCAGGACCAGCCTGAACTACAAAGCAAGGCCCTGTCTCAAAAAAAAAAAAAAAAAAAAAGAGAGAACATTAAAAAGGTAGAGCATGTCTGAAGGTTTTCACCTGTCTTTACAGGTGGAATGTACCACACAGATCTGACAAGTCAAGCTCCTTCTGCATGAGAGATTTAATGGCAAGTTAAAATGGGAAAATAATTGAAGAGAAACTTTGGGTAAGAATATTCAAAATTAGTAGGTTTGAATTAGTGTTCTAATTACAAGTCCTAGAGTAATTAAGAATTTGGAATTACTGGGTACTACTTCTGAGAAATCATAAAATTTGGTTTTGAGAATCTTGAATTTTATATTTAAAAATTTCTCTTAATTCTAGTGTGGTGAGTAAGGGACAGAGGTGGGATAAAGGGCAGAAGGTTGTTTTGTTTCCTTTCGTGTGCTGGGGGTCAAACCCAGAGCCTCAGGCACAATGGGCAAGTGCTCTGGTCCTGAGCTATAATACCAGCTTTCTTTCTGTAATTAAAATACCTGTTGATCAAAGGTTCTATCTTGCTTAAGAGGCAAATAGGTCCAGAAAAAGATACCTCAAAATATTCATCACAAACCTCAAAATATTCACCTTGGGCATGCCTGTAATCCCAGCCTTTGGGAGGCTGAGGTAGGAGGACTGCTGAGAGTTTGAGGCCAGTGTGAACTACACAGGAAGACCCTGTCTCAAATACAAAACCAACAAGTACTATTTTGTTTTTCATTTCATTGGAAGAAATAATATTAAAAAGCAATGTTGCTGGGCCGGAGGGTAGCTCAGTGGTTCCGGCGCCTGCCTCTCAAGCGCAAGGTCCTGAGTTCGATCCCTGGTAACCATATATAATGCTGGGCGTGGAGATTCATGCCCACCAGCAATCAATACCACATACCACAGTGCTGGGCGTGGTGGCTCACGCCTGTCATCCCAGCACTCGGGAGGCAGAGACAGGAGGATTGCTGAGTTCGCGGCAGCTTGCCTGGGCACCATAGTGAGCTCAGGGCCAGCCTGAACTACAAAAGCGAGACCCTGTCTCAAAAAGCAAAAAAGAAAAAAAAAAAAAGCAATGTTGCTGTAGTGTTAATTTCTTTATCATTTATATTTGCTTCCAGTCTCAGAATCTATTTAATAACTTAGTGATAGAAACCATATCAGAGACTCCAGTGTACAATGAATGCCTGAATGGATTAGACTTTTAAGGAAGACCGGCTGGGCCAAATCAACTTCAGGAATCTCCTGACTTTTTATCCTAATTGTACTCTTTTCTCTCGACTGCTTGACTTGAGTCTATAAAAGGCTTTTTATGTATCTCTGTTTTTAACTTTCAGATGTACATATCTTAATTATAAGAAAAAAGTCATTCACATTTTACTACAGTACTCAAATTTTAATATGACATCCATTAAAACAAAAGCTAAATCCTCAATTAACTTAATTCATTTTATTCTCATTAAAACTTGTTATCTTTATTCAAGTACACTAAAGTGTAAAGTTACACTGCATCTTCTCATACAAACTGCACTTCAGGATAATACCTATAGCCATAGTTGATGAAGTAAAGGCCCTCTTTACAGAATTCTTGCTAAGAAATGTGGAAGAGATAACAGAACAAGAAAAATCATCATTTTACTACCACACATACAACACTTTATGTTTGCTGGCATGACTACCAGTGGTGACTTTCAGCACCAATAGAAGTGGGATATCCAGGAACAGTGATTGTCTAGATATGATACACTATCAGCACCTGTCAAAAACTTAATTCTTACTTTAATCAAGGGTTAGAGTTAACTTTCATTTTTATGAAATTCAAGCAACAGAGCATAACTACCAGCATGATGAAGCAAGTAGATAAATCCCAAATGGGAAAAGTCCACAGGACAAGTGACCCAGCTTGCACAAGTCCATGACAGAACCAAAAAAAAAGGAAGAAGAGGAACTGTCCTAGATCTAAATAGCCATGAGACAAAATGACCAAGGTGACTCTGAATCTGAGTATAAACAAACCATCTTTTAAAAAGATATCCTTCAGAAAACCAGTCAAAACTGAATTGGGTCTAGCTGTGAGATGATAGCAAGGTGAAACTGCTAATTTTAAGTATGAAAAGGGTATTTTGGTTGTCTGGAAATGTCCTTATTTTTTAGAGATGTGTGCAGAAGTATACTGTGGTGAATAGCTAGAATCCAGTTTAGAATACTCCATCCAAGAAAAGTGCAATGAAAAAGATACATGAAATAAATGTGGCAAAACCTTGTAATTGCTGAATCTGAGCTATTGGTATACAGGAGTATGTTGTACTACTCTGTACTTGTGAAATGTCATTAGTAAAGAAATCTGACAAACAGTACAGGTATGGGGCAGGGATTTAGCTCAGTGTTTCTGGCATCTGCCTCACAA
>PVIC010056802.1:0-10832 GCA_004025085.1 Thryonomys swinderianus
TTTTTGCTTTTTGAGACAGGGTCTCACTTTGTAGTTCAGGCTGGCCCTGAGCTCACTATGGTGCCCAGGCAAGCCGCCGCGAACTCAGCAATCCTCCTGCCTCTGCCTCCCGAGTGCTGGGATGACAGGCGTGAGCCACCACGTCCGGCATAGTGCACATTATTTTTATTTGCAGAAGAGACTGACTCGGATGTTCAATGGCTAAGTTAGTGGGTAGAAGGATTTAGCGAGGCAAGGCTGCCCTGGGCATGGACAAGTTGGCTGTGATTTCTTGCCTGGATTGTGGCAGTAGCTTCTGTCCTGGTCTCTGGCTTCTCTCTTCCACATTTCCCCAGAGCATTCCATTCTCTGTCTCCTTATCTGTGTGTCTCTGTCTGTCTACCACACACACACACACACACACACACACACACACACGCACTCACGCACATACACGTAGTCTGGACACAACAACCAAAATGACCCTAATTAAACTGTTAGTTAGGACTGGGCATGGTGGCGTGTACCTGTGGCCCTGGCTACTTGGAAGGCTAAAGAGGAGGATCAATCTGGGCAGCACCATGAGGCCCTGTATCACTTTACTTAGACTGAGTCACTCTTTTACCAGTGTCCCTCTTGTGGCTGCCCACTGCGCAGTGAAAATCAAAGCCCCCTTCCATTCCTAAGAAGCTGCACCCGCCATGTCCCTGTCCCACAGCTGGCCCAGGAATCCCTCCACTGCCCCCAAATGCCCCTTAGCCAGAGCTCTGGGACTGCCCCAAGCACCCCCCCAAGGGTTCTCCCTGCACTCTTCCCATCTTGTTCAGTTCCACTCTGAGCTTCTTGGGGTCATCTTTAACTTTTCTTACTATTATTGAGGCTTGAGGGTAGATGGTCTTTTAAAATATGTAAATCAGAAACAAACTCTTCTATGGCCCATGAGCCCATGTACAAATCTACCTCTGCTCACTTCCTTAACTTGTCCCTAATTTATCCCCCTTGTTCTCACCCCCACAGCTACCCTTTTAGTTCCTCCATCCTGCCAATCTCCTCCTTGCCTTAGGGCCTCCATTACTGCTGCTCCCCCATCCCTCCTCCCCCTTGCCCCATTAGTGTGGCTGGCTCACCTGCTGTGACCTTTCTAATAGCCTCAAAGTCACTCTTCATTAATTACCTCTTATTTTCCTCGTGGTCCTTCATGCTGCCAAGCAACCAAGAGTTCTTTAAGTTATAATACCCAAAAGCTACTAGGCAGGACCCATTCACCACTCTCCCATGGAGTTGGCAGGAAAAGAAACAGGACCAGTGAATACAAATAGTTATTACTTAGTTACTTTCTCATTGTTCACACAAAACACCCCTCTGTCAGTAGTTAAAGGAGGAAAGGTTTATTTGGCTCATAGTTGCCTGGCTCCATGGCAGGGCAGCATGGCAGAGGGGCGTGATGATGAGCAGTCTGTCGTGTGGCAGGAGCCAGGAAGCTTTCTCTCTTTCCCTTTTTATTCCATCTAGGCTGCAAGCCTATTGATTGGTGCCACTCACACCCAGGATGGGTCTTGCCTCCTCAGTAAATCCATCGTGCACATCTAGAACTGGGCTGTCAGTCAGACTGACCCAATATCACACACCCACAGTCCATTCATTCCCAAGAGCCCCGCCTGACTATGTCAGGCTTTGGGAGCTCACCAAGACACAAGCCTTAACACTCACACTCACTAGGACGAGCGTGCTGTCAGATCCCCACATCCACAGTCACACAGGATGACACGAGCCATGTATTGCTCTGTGAGGAACAGTCAGCTGCAGACTCTAGATGAGTGATGTCCCAGCCTGCAGCCAACTTATGTGGGGCAGCAAGGTCAAAAGCCCCACGCCTTAGCACAAGCTGGGAAGCTAGTGAGAAACTGCCTTGTGGGAGCCCCACAAGATAGGGAGTGGGTGACAAACGACCTTGGGTCAACACCTCACAAATCAGCTCATATTACCATGTTCCAGGGAGGCCCCCTGGGCTTTCCTCCAACACAGGTCAAGCTGCACTTGACTGTCAGGTGTGTGTGGAGAGGCCAATTGACTACTCTCCCATATACCAGAAATCATCTCTAGATGACTTGTAATGCCCAGCACAACAGGAAGGTCATGCAAATAGTTGTTACACTGTGTTGTTTAGTGAACATCAGCAAAGTTCTGCGCATTCTCAACAAAGCTGGAATTTTTTTTTCAAACAATTTTGATCTGAGGTTGGTTAGATCTGAAGTTGCTAGTCCCATGGATATGGGAATCAGCCTGTCTTTATCAGGTTGATCAAAAAACACTGTTATGGAAGTAGCTAGCACTCACTGAGTTACATAAAGGAACTATGTAAAGTACTTTTGAATTCTGAGAAAGGTTATATTGCTTTTCTGAATTATCCCAACTTTACAGATGAAGACTTTGTATCCAGAGATGTTGCATAGTTTTTCCAAAGCACATAGCTAGCAAGTGGCAAAAGAGGAATTTTTACTGAGAGAATTTTATTCCAGAATTTGCTCTTCTAGCCCACTGCCACTTAATCTATGCTGTTCAGCTTTTGTGTGAAAACTAATATACTGAGAAGACAGAGGAAAGCTTTAAGCTCATAGGAGGCAAAGATTGCAAGTGACTGGGACATTGAACAGTTTCTTGAGGTCGCAGCTGATCCTGAACAACATAAAGTGACTTCCTCTGGCTCTAGACAGCATTTTCAAAGACTGTTGTAGAGTTTCTTCAGAGTCCTCTTCAGATTTTTTTTTTAAGCTGGCTTATTTTATGATCCTGTATACAGCTTCAGACAAAAATAACTTCCCAGCGTGAAGGGTTATGTGTGCTCTTTGCCATTTTAAAATGTGAATTTTATAGACACTTCAAACCACTTGAAAGAGTAATGATTTTTAATAGTTTTTCATTATTATTTGTAATTTCAAGCATTACTGATAAACTGTCAAATTAAGCTTCAGGTTTTCTGTTTATACAGTCTGGTGTGTTTCATAATGGACTTCCTTGTTACCATTGATGACAGAAGTGCCTTTCAAACTTGGTAGCTTTTTAGCAGAACTTTTTTTCTCTAACATTTTTTCTATCACTTTAATGATGATAATACTTGAGAGCTCTGAAATCAGAGAGTCATTTATATGGGCCATTTTTCCCTCTCCTTGGAAGTTCTTGCCCCGCATATTCTCATCGCCTCCATGTCCTCTTGTCACTCCCTTATCCTGTGAGCAATTGCTCATTTTCTGACACCAAAAGACATCCAGGTCTTGTCTTGTATTTCGTCCGCGCTAGCCTGGAATCAGCCATTTCTCCTAGGAACCGTAGTGCTGTGAGTGGGGACTAGTACTAGGAATCAGTCAGGATCTGGATGTAACTGGGGTAGCATTGCCTCGACGTCCTGCCGTGGGACAGAGCTGGGAAAGACAGCAAACACCCTGGGCCAGGAAGAAACACAGCCATTTCTATTTTTTGCATCTGTATGCATATTTAGAAAAACATGTAATCATTCTGACATTTCCACTCTTTTATACCATAGATTTCATCCCTCCTTCCCTTTTTTCTTATTTCTAACTTCTTTCTTCCACAATGGGAAACATCGCTCTTGTGTATAGTTTATTCCCTTGTTTGTTCAACAGTAGCACCACAGTTACATGTACCTATAATTAACTGACCAGGTAGAGTTCATTAGTCATATACAGATCTTTTTTTTTTTTTTTTTTTTTTTTTTTTTTTTTTTTTTTTTTTTTTTTTTTTTTTTTTTTTTTTAAGACAGGGTCTCGCTTTGTAGTTCAGGCTGGCTCTGAGCTCACTATGTAGCCCAGGCAAGCCTCGAACTCAGCAATCCTCCTGCCTCTGCCTCCCGAGTGCTGGGATTACAGGCGTGAGCCACCACGCCCGGCACTGTGGTATGTGGTACTGATCGCTGGTGGGCGTGAGTCTCCATGCCCAGCATTGTATGTAGTTACCGGGGATCGAACCACAGACCTTGGGTTTGCTAGGCAGTCGCCAGAACCACTGAGCTAAATCTCCAGCCCAGGTCTTTTTGTCTTAAGCCTCATGAAATCTAATCCAGACATATCACTTATTTTCTTCCTCATGGTTTACAATATGCTTGTGTTATTTACACAAGGAGCTGGTCCAGGGTGACGCATCTGGGACACAGCCAGTACTGAAATGGAAATCTTTCTCATGTCCACCCAGGTGTGGAAACCACCATGCTGTTCCCCTCCTGGGCCTTCTTGTGTCTCAGACTCTGTCTGCCCTAATTGCCCTGGGCAGGAGATGAGTATGAACTGTCCCTGCTCTCCAGGGCTTAAGGTCAAGTATACGGGTGACACTAAGGTAAAGCTGCTATAGCTGATGCTGCAGGAATTTAAGCAGGAAGGCAAAGACTAGAGCAGGGAGGGGAGGGCTCCACTTGGGGTGAGACTTGGGAAAGGTTTGGACAGGTGGATAGAGAGAAAGGAGGGTTAGGCAAAGTCCTCAGCCAGAAGGTCTGCCTAGCCAAAGAGATAAGTTAAAAAAAAAAAGTCACAAGGCAGTATGGGAAGTGGTGAGTAGCAGAGAAGATGGAGTGCTAAGAGAGAAAGCCAGGTAGGTAGGTTGCGATCATTTTAAGTGTCTTTGTACCAGTTAGGATGTTTTCAGCTCCCCAGTCAGATTGCTCCAGCTCAAACTGGCTCCACTCATAGGAGTTTATCGGCTGTATTCATCGGCAGGGAGAGCTGGCTCAGGCCCAGGCAGTTTGATCCACTGTCCCAATGATGCCAGGACCCCTGTGATTCCCGTCCCACAACTCTGTTACTCAGAGAGCCTACTTCCTGTAAAGTCTGGTCCTGGGCCGGGGTGTAGCTCGGTGATGCAGTGCTGGCCTAGCAAATGTGAGGCCCTCCTTTCCGCTCCAGCGTGGAAAAAGAAAAGAAAAAACGCCCATCCTTCTTGTGGTCTGGCAAGGGCCACCAGTAGTAATCCGAGAGCAGGTTTCCTCGAGAAAGGGTTTGTGTGCCAACTGTTTCTTAAAGTGGTGAAGCTTTCGCTTTCCGTCACACTGGTCAGGTAGGCTCATGTGCCCATTTCTTAAGCAGTCACTGGCAGCTGAGCGGTGCCCTTTGCCTAGCCAGGCTCACTTCCGGAGCTGAGGTTGGACTCAGGATCCGATGAGAGGAGGAAGACGCAGGGACAGCCCTTGCAGCGGCAGCCAGCAGTAACCACTGTGCTCTCAAATCCTCAGAAGGCGAAGCTTTGTGCTTGTTTAGGTAACAAGGGAGTCGTGGAGAACACCGAAGTTTAACAAACCTAATACATCCCTGTGTCATTCAATCCAAGAGACTGTCCATTATATGATGGGCCATTATTTTATAGGTCAGTCACTAAGAAAGGGAAAATGAGGCCAGTTAAGCTGGGCTGTGTTTGCATGCTGCAAGGAAGAGAGGAACATGCAGGAGGTTTATTAGAGAACATTCTTGGGGTCCATGCTTCTGGGCGATGAGGAAACGGGCTTGGTGGGGCACAGAGAGAGCTGTCTCTCTCAAGGCCACAGGGGACACCAGGAGCCTTGCACTGCACTGAGTGGACATGTCCCTACACTCTGTGTTGGCCGGCCATGGCTGTGCACTCAAGAGAGGACTCTCCTCAGTGAGGTGGCCTATTCAGTAGAGCCAGACATGACAGTTGTCCCCTCACCGTGGACCATCTCTTGGTAGCATGTTTCCACAAGGAGGGCTCTGGGTGACAGACCTTCACTACCAACTAGATTACCATGGAAATGGCGCCCTGGGCTCGGGGCTGTCAAGATGGACGCGTCCATCTGGGAAGCACTGAACAGGCCAGCAGTTGTGGTCAATCGCAAAGCGGCAGGTGTGTGTGTGTGTGGGGGGGGTCGTGGCAAAGGCTTGACAGAGAAAGTAGCAAACTTTAGTCCAGAGGACTTTTAATTTTTTTTCCTTTCCGGGCTCTTTATTCTTCCTTTACAGATATGCTACAATAATTACAAAAAGGAAAAGGTTGGGGCCGGAGGGCTAGCTCAGTGGTTCCAGCACCTGCCCCGCAAGTGCAAGGTCCTAAATTCGATCCCAGTAACCACATACAATGCTGGGCGTGGTGACTCACACCCACCAGCCATCAATACCACATACCACAGTGCCGGGCGTGGTGGCTCACGCCTGTAATCCCAGCACTCGGGAGGCAGAGGCAGGAGGATTGCTGAGTTCGAGGCTTGCCTGGGCTACATAGTGAGCTCAGGGCCAGCCTGAACTACAAAGTGAGACCCTGTCTCAAAAAAAAAAAAAAAAAAGGAAAAGGAAAAGGTTGCTAGATTTAACCTCAAAAGGGGAATCAAAATCATCTTTAGAAAAAATTTTGTCACAGGAGAAGGGAGACAAGAGAAAGGTAATGTGCGAGAGGCCAGGAAGCTTGTAAGAGAGGGCAATGGGGGGGCAGGAGAAAAGCAATCAGATAAATCTGATCAAATATATTATATGAATGTATGCAAACAAAATCTACTAATTGTAATTTATATAGATGTCACTGTAACTCATCTACATAAACTATTCAAATAATACAAGTTGTATCATGACCAATTTTGACTATAATAAATACAGTATTAGCATACTTGGCTGGGCATGGTGGCACATGCAGAGGTGGAGTGGGAGGGCTACAACTTAGAGCTCAGCCTGGGCAATATATCAACTTAAAGAGTTCCTGCCTCAAAACAAAATACAGTGGTACCTCAGTTCAGCAATACTTTCATTTGTCAAAACGGGGCTTGGAAACAGAAGCATTTAGCAAAATTTTGTTTTCTGTTTGTGAACGCTACACTGAGTGACAAACGCACCACGGTCATCTTTTCCAGAATCAAGGAATGAATTTAGTTCTGAACTGAGGTATCACTGTAAATAAGTAATAAATAAAATGGGGAAAGCTAGGAGAGGGGGATGTAGCTCAGTGCAAAGGCCCTGTATACAATCCCGGGAGCTGCAAAAGTCTACTTACTTGAGTCCCGGGTGAAAACTGGGAATCTATTTCCTCCTATCCAGAAATAGAGAATCCTGGAATGTGGGAAGCCACGGAAATGCTATGTGCTGGTTATGTTCCTGTCACCTGCCCTTCCAGGGTGGCCTCTGTCCCAGAGTCAGATGTCCCTGCAGTGGAAAACGCATTTTCTGTTTTGGTTTTTATGCTAAATAACATTCTCCCCTCCACCAGTGTTTAAATTACACATCTTTATTCTATAAAGGGAAGAGGAATACAAAAACAAAATAAAGGAAAGAAAAAATACAGAATGAGAACAAAATGCAGCCATCACACATGCTGCCACTTTTGCACGTTTCCGCCCTATCTTTCTTCTTTCGTAGACTAACACACAGAGTACACCTCACCGTGTGTGCCGCCGGCTTGGTCCCTCCCCCACGCTGCCCTGGGGCTTCTGAGAGCTGACTACTTCCTCCATTTACACTTCTGCTTCTGATGGGGGGGAGAGAAAGCAGAGAGAGAGAGCTCTTCTAACCCTGAGTCACCCTCTAGGTACTGCCCGACGTCCTTCCAGTGAAAGCCTTTAACATATATATGTAAAATATATATATATAAATATATAAAATATATAAAAATATATAAATATATATAAATGTATAGATATATTAATATATAAATATGTAAATATATAAATATATATAAAATATATATAATTGTGTAGCAGCTGGCACGGCAGGGACAGGCCGTGCTACTGAGTCTCGTCTCTCCTGCACCCGCCCTGCGCTCCAACTCCCGCGCACCCGGAGATAAGCAGTTTTGCTTCGCCACATCTCTCACCACGAAGTCCTGATCTTGGAGCCCGCAACCATGGATGGAATTACCGGAAATCATGAGCCAAATCACTGTTCTTCGCCTTGAGGTTGGAGGCATTGGGAAAGCCGAGTAATGCACAGTTCTCGTGGTTATTTTTATATCCGGGAATAGGAGGGCATGTTCTATATAGAAAAGTAGAATATAGACAATAAAGTTATTCTTTTCCCTCCCGGGCTGGGGACAGCACAGTGGAAGAGCGGTGACTTAGCATGCTTGAGACCCTGGATTTGATCCCCAGCACTGAAAACAATTACCTCAAATTTTGTTTCATCACTCAGTGAAACTCTTCCCAATGGGTGCATGTTCTTCCAAAATTTCCTGATCACACTTTCTTAAAGTTTTCATTTATTGCCATAGGAGCCCACAGGATTTTAATACTTGTGAAGCAATGCTAGTTTAAAACTATATTTGTTTTAATTTTATTATTATTTCCTGTTTAAAATGATTGCATTCGTTGTGGAGTGTTGTTACCTGAACATAACACATAGGTTAGAAATATACTTTAAAAGATACTATATTTTTTAGTAACGCACAGCCATTTAGTGATCATTTAGTGACTGTGCAATAATAATTAGAAACTCCTACATTCAGTTAACTATTCTTTTTTTTTAATGGTACCAGGGATTGAACTCAGGCCCTTGTGCATCCAGGTTAGGTGCGGTACCACTTGAGCTAAATCCCCAGCCCTTGTTAACTGTTCTATTGCAGAAACTTCCCGCATACCAACTCGAAGCCTTGAAACTATCCTCTGTAGGCTGCAACACTGGATGGTGTTTCCCCCAGCTGTGTACTGAGCAAGTATTCCAGCTCCGTGTTCATATGCTTCCTCATCTGTGATAACTAGGCTCCCCCCAGCTCCTGCCTCCAAAGATACTGAGCTTTCAGATGAGCTATTCAATGCAAGGCACTTGGAACATGGCTTGACATATTACAACTGTATCAATAATAACTGATGCAACCCCCAAAATTCTAGGTGCTCTGAAAGTTCAAACATGACAAAATAAAATTAAACTGCAAAGAGTACCAGAGGAAAGTGCAAGTGAAGCTGAAGCAGAAGGATTCAACGTCTGAGCCCAACCTGGGAAACTGAGCAAAACCTTGACTCACAATATAATTTTTTTGCCGGGTGTGGTGGCTCACGCCTGTAATCCCAGCACTCGGGAGGCAGAGACAGGAGGATTGCTGAGTTTGAGGCTTGCATGGACTACATAGTGAGCTCAGGGCCAGCCTGAACTACCAGGTTCAGGGAAAAAAAGGGGATATATTTTTTTGTTTTGTTTTGAGACAGAGTCTCACTTGGTAGTTCAGGCTGGCCCTGAGTTCACTATGTAGCCCAGGCAAGCCTTAAACTCAGTAATCCTCCTGCCTCTGCCTCCCGAGTGCTGGACTAACAGGCGTGAGCCACCACTGTGGTATGTGGTATTGATTGCTGGTGGGCGTGAGTCACCACGCCCAGCATTGTATATGGTTACCTGGGATCGAACTCAGGGCCTTGCCCTTGCGAGGCAGGCGCCGAAACCACTGAGCTACATCTCTGGCCCTCAAAATAAAATTTTTAAAAGGGCTGGAGATGTAGCTCAGTGGTAGAGGACTTGCCTAGTCTGTTGAGGCCTTGGTTTTGAAACTCAATACTGTAAAAAGCAGAAAAGGCAATCAATATTCAGGTTAATGATATATTATCAGGTGTAAAGAAAGGAAGCAAAATATAGGGCATTGTAGGGCTGCTATAGAACGGCCAGAAAGGCTTCTGGTGAGGGCATGGCAGAGGATAGGCATGCGGATGTGGGAGGGTGAGCTGCAGGGGCTTCTGAGAACACCCCAGGCAAATAGAACAACCACACCCAAGGCCTTCCTGGAAGAGTAGGTGGGGTGCAGGGGCCTCAAGGTGACCTGGGGGGGGAGGGAGCAATGGGAGAGGAGGCCAGAGAGTTCAAGGGAGGGAAGGTGTGGGTTGGCTCTGCTCATTATGGGCGAGCCTAAGTGGCAGGTTATGCTACAGGCTAAGATTTCTGTTGTAAGATCTGGAAAGGTCAATATAGGAAGCAGGCCCGGCTGAAGGAGAGGTGTCTATTCTTCACGTTTTCGGTGAGAACAATAATTCCCATTATGACCAAGAACACTTCATAGGTTAGCTGTCGGCCAAAATGATGCCCAATTCCTGATGGATCTCGACTCCCTCATCTAGCTTGTTCCTCCCAGTGGCCGGAGTTAACAACAGGGAAAGCTCGGCTTTGGCTGTTGGGAGGAAAGAGTGAACACAAGCGGCTTGGTGACCTGCACGTTGCCAAGGAACCCTTAACTAACCCCTAGTCTTTGCTCTACTCCCCATCACTGATGAGTTGCTATCTCTGTGTACACTTGGGTTAACGCAGCTGCCGTCCACCTGTTCGGGCTGCTTCGTGCACAGGGAGGCCGCGGATGATGTGTGTGAACCGGCTTTCATGGCTGAGGTTCTGCACCTCCTTGGTCGTGGCTGTGTCCGTGTGACAAGCCCCCACCTGAGCTTCAGACTCTGAGACTCCGAGCAGCCTTCGGCAGCCGGAGACGGTCTGTACCTGCCCTGAGGGAGCAGCCTCACCTTGGACCAAAGATGTCGGGAGCCTGGGCTGGCTCGTCTCACTTGCCTGGTATCCACTGCTGTCTTTCCTGCCGCTTTTGCTCTGTATCTTTTGTTGTAAGAAATGTTGGCCTGGAGCCAGGGATTTAGCTCAGTGGTTCCGGCATCTGCCCAGCAAACGCAAAGTCCCAAGTTCTATCCTGGTAACACGTACCACAGTGCCAGGCCTAGCAGCTCATGCCTGTAATCCCAGCATTCGGCAGGCACAGGCAGGAGGATTGTTATGAGTTCGAGGCTTGCCTGGTCTATATAGTGAGCTCAGGGCCAGCCTGAATTACAAAGTGAGACTTTGTCTTGAAAGAAAGAAAGAAAAGAAAGAAAGAAAGAAAGAAAGAAAGAAAGAAAGAAAGAAAGAAAGAAAGAAAGAAAGAGAGAGAGAGAGAGAGAG
>PVIC010056803.1:0-10834 GCA_004025085.1 Thryonomys swinderianus
AAAAAAAAAAAAAAAATTGGGATCCTCCTGCTTCAGTCTCCCATAGTTTTGGAATCACATCACGTTTGAATGTATTGTTTGTTTGTTTTTTGAGACAGGATCTTGAACCTAGGACCTTGTGCTTGCTGGGCAGCCACCGGAACCATTGAGCTAAATCTCCAGCTCTGAGTGTTTTTTTTTTTTTTTTTTTTAATTGAGACAGGGTCTCATTTTGTAGTTCAGGCTGGCCTTGTGCACACTATGGTGCCCAGGCAAGCCGCCATGAACTCAGCAGTCCTCCTGTCTCTGCCTCCTGAGTGCTGGGATTACAGGCGTGAGCCACCACGCCCAGCATTGTGGTATGCGGTGTTGATTGTTGGTGGGCATGAGTCTCCACGCCCAGCATTATATGTGGTTACCGGGGCTCGAACTCAGGACCTTGCGCTTGCAAGGCAGGTGCCAGAACCACTGAGCTAACCCTCCAGCCCTGAGTGTATTTTTAATAAGTGGAGTATTTTGGCCACTGGCTTATGTGACAGGATCAATTGGCTTTCTGCTAAGTATGCTGGTTATTCTTGTCTGCTGGACGGCTCTTACAGTACCATCAAAAGAGCACCCCGTATAGTGGATAAACCTCCCCTTGAGTCCCTTGACCCCTTGCCATTTCCTCAGCACTTTGTTTGAGGAGTGATACGGAAACATAAAGCTGGTTGGCCTGGCGAGCGTGACCCACTGGATTTCCTGTCGGCTCCACTTGCACCACAGTGGGGCCTCTGCTCTTGCTGAGAGGTGCTGTTGCTGTTCCAACACCAAGCACTTCCGTCAGAGCGTCAGGAAGGAATTGCTGCCCTGATCATTGTGAAGTGGGTGGCTTTAGAATTCCACTTGAGATGGCATTGACCCTTCAGACAGCTGGTTTCACTTAATAGTTTTGTTTAAACAAACTCTGTTCCTGGAAATGGTTTCAGAATAGTCTGTTCCTTGTAGCTGTTGCTTTGCTCTTGTTTTTAAGTGTTTTCCCAATGATATCGCATATTCCCTGTGTGAGCATGACAGGTCAGAAATTCTGCTTGAGTCTCTGTTCTTAGGGACTGTGTCCAATATGATGCATTGATTATTGAACTGAGTAGTGTAAAGATTTAAGTGACATCTTTCTTGCAAAAGTGACCACATTCTTTTGGTGTTTACTGTATTTCCCTGTAAGGGGCTTTGATGTCTGGAAGCATCAGTGGACAGAACAGTAATAAACTTGAGAATGAGCATTTTTTACTCGGTAGACATGAAAAAGTCTTAACAGAAAAGCCAGTGCTGCGCTGATTATGTAATCAAGATTTTTTAAAATGAGATATAAAGTTCTATCTTAGGTGTGACATTATAATATTAAAATTACATTTAAAAAGATCAGCTACAAATACCACAGAAGATCTTGGTAGTTTTTACTCCGATTTTTCAAAAGTAAATTTGTATTACTTTATTTCAAACCTTGAACTCAATTTGTTAAAAACTTTTTGTATGGGGGCCGGAGGGTTAGCTCAGTGGTTCTGGTGCCTGCCTCACAAGCGCAAGGTCCTGAGTTCGATCCCTGGTAACCACATATAATGCTGGGCGTGGTGGCTCACGCCTGTAATCCCAGCACTCGGGAGGCAGAGACAGGAGGATTGCTGAGTTCACGGTGGCTTGCCTGGGCACCATAGTGAGCTCAGGGCCAGCCTGAACTACAAAGCGAGACCCTGTCTCCAAAAAAAAAAAAGCAAAAAAAACCCAAAACTTTTTGTATGAAAAACGATACTTTGTTATATTTGCTTCTAGAATTTATTCTGTCTTTGGGGAACTTACCTCAGTTTATAATTCTGTGGTAACAGTGTGGCACTTGCTCAGGGCCCTGTATGAGTCAGCTTCTCCTCACTGTGCTGAAGTACCAGGACATCTGGAGGAGAGCTGTATTTTGGGTCACAGTTCCTGAGGTTTTGTTCTCCAGTCTGCTGGCTCCATGACCTTGGGCTGAGGTGAGGACACAGTGTGTGGTACGTGGAGAGGAGGCCGCTTGTGTCATGGCAGCCAGGAAGCGGGGTCGGCGAGGAAGGTGCTGGGACAAGTGCGTTCCGCAAGGGCACACCCCAGGCCTCACCTAGCCGTGCCCATTGGGTCCGGGGATGAAATCCCTGTCAGTCACCTTCCCAAAGGCCTTGACATTGGACGCTGCTCAAGCCTTCAGCAGAGGAACCTGTAGGGTTCGTTTCAGATGCAAACAGTGCCAGCTTCTCCCCTCCTGCTCTGTTAAGGTCCCTCTGGAACTCTGGCCAGTCCTAGCACTCAGCACATCTGCATGTAGGGGGCGTTTGGTAGACCTGACTGACCGAACGAAGTGCATTTCACCTGGAGGGCAGTGCAGTACTCACACTTCCGGTCTACTGGGCTGTGGCCCGCGCTCTTGCGGACGCTGCACGCACATTAACTCAGTGTTTATTAGGTATTAGGTGGTGGCTGCAATTAAAACATTCAATAGCTTGCTGGTTGACATAGACATCTTCGTTGCCAAGACCTTTATTGTCCGTCTGACAGTCACTCCGGGCATTTTCCATGCGGAACTGCTTTGCCAAACAGAGACACATAGGATCTGTTCCCGTTCCCGGGGCTGGCGTCTGGGTCAGTCGTCCAGAACAGGACCTGTTCTCACACTCACATCCGTTCCCCCCACCTCATTTAACTTCTTCCACAGAATTGACAGACCACAGATTTCAGAAGTAGTCGGGACAGACAAATTATTAGCTGTTCATTCTTACTCTGGAAAATCCCTATGCACTGAAATTGATCATTTCAAAGGTAGTACTTGCTTACTGAGAAACACAATAAGTAAAGTTTCTGTCTTTTGGTGACTCACCTCACACTAACCGCCGTTAAGTTTGTTGGGACACCTTTGTGTCCCGCCCCTTCAGTGTTGGAGACATCCCTCTCTGGGCTGCATTTATCCTGCACCTGTGTGTAAAGATGGATCTCCGGGCACAGCTGGTCCTCAGGAAGCGTGGGTCTTGGCTGCGGACTGCCATTTAACACACTCCCATCAGTTCATCGGAGACTGCTAGATAGGTAACTGGAACCCGCAGAAGAGGTAGCCAAGTGACGGGGGCAAGAGGTGTGCACAGGTACACATCTTGCCAAAGGGATACTGATCTGAGCCCCTGGTTAGTGCTTGTGAACCCGCAGCACCTGTGCCAGGGTGGGCCATTTGTTACTGCTGAAAGTTCTCGAAGACTCAGCATCACTGCCCTGGATACCGTGAGGGGAGAGCAGAGGGGCCTGTTCGGGGCTGGGAGGTAGGAGCCGGCCAAGGACGGTGAGTCCATGTGGAGCTGCACACTTGCCGCGTGTACGAGCTCACAGCCGATGCGGCTACTGTCCCTCTCCCCCTACTTCAGCCCACAGGAACAGGTTTCGTGCTGGTGTCGTGCTGGGGCTTACGGTGCTGTGATCCTTCACCTGTGCCAATATTTGGAGCTGTGCCAGGCTGCCTCAGGGGCTTCACACATGTCAGTCCTGCTCCCATTGAAGGGCGCTCTGCTTCTGTGCAGTGCAGTGCGCTGGCTGTGACAGCTCAGCTGGAAGGACTTGCAGGGGGACTGCCGAGGGGCCTGGCTGCAGGGAGAGCCCCAGGGAGGCCTGGGTTTGTTGTGTGTGCCCAAAAAGGGAGCCACGCTCAGCAACCTGCACCGCCTGTGAGCTGTGACCCTGGACAAGTAACTTTAATGGGCTTTGGTTTGCTGTGAGAGGATGTGTGTATCTCTCTAACAGGTGTAATAAGGTGTTGTATCGTGAGTTCTTGTTACACAATAAGGCCCTGGTAATTGTTGGCCACTGTTGGCATCAAGATGTTAAACTAATGGTTTTGTAAGGAAATACTGCAGTCTGTTCTAGCATCTCCTCAAGACAGGGAAGCCTGTCACTCAGGTGAGTTTTACATAGTAGTGACAGCACTGAATCTGCTCTGACAAAGTCTTAGGATGTTTAGATAATTTTAGTGTCTGGGATAGAAGATGATTTTTTTTTAGACAGGGTCTCACTTTGTAGTTCAGACTGGCCATGAGCTCACTATGTAGCCCAGGCAAACCTCGAACTCAGCAATCCTCCTGTCTCTGCCTCCCGAATGCTGGGATTACAGGTGTGAGCCACCACGCCCGGCTAGAAGATGATTTTTAAAGAATTTTTTAAAGAATTATTATTTATATAGAATGAAACCCATGTTCTGATTAATTTTGATGTGTAGTCAATCTTGTCACCTCAATCACAGTCAAGATAGTAAAGCAACTCCTTTATCATTAAGTTTTTCTGGGCCCCTTTCCAATTGATTCCTTCCCCCAACTTCTGCCTACTGATAACCATTCCTCTGTTTTCTGTCTCTGTAGTTTTCTAGAAATTCATAATGTGGATTTGTGCAAAAATGAGACCCAGATCATAGATGCTTGTATTTAACATTCACTTAACATAATTATGTTGAGATTCACTTAGGTTGTATGTACTCATGTGTCCTCTGTTTTTCTTCTGAGTAATGTTATATGGATGTCCCTCAGCGTGGTTATGCATCTACCAGGGATAACACTGGTTTGGGCCCAGCTTTGGGGCCGTTAGGAGAGCTGCTTTTGTGGCTGTCTGGGTACCCATGGTTGTATGGACGCATCTTTTATTTCTGCTGGGAAAATACCTACAAGTGGAGTATTAGGGTTGTAAGAGAGTATATATTTGTAAGATGAATGCCATATAATTTTCCAAAGTGTTTGGAATCCAGCTTGTTACATTCACCTGTATTGAGTTCAGTTACATTTTGTTTTATGTTTGGTGCCAGGAATTGAACTCAGGGGCTTGCGGTTACCAGGCAGGCACAGCACCACTGAGCTACATTTCTAGCCCTGGTTAACCTTTCTCTTTAACCCCTGGATTATTTAAAAGTACATCATTTAGGTTCTGCATATTTAAAGATGACCCTGTTATTTTTCTGTTACCAATAGTTACTTCCATTTTAGTTTCAATTTTTGTCAAAGGGCACATTATGTGTGACTTCCATTATTTAAAAAATTTGAAGCTGGGGATGATGGTGCATACCACTGAGACAGGAAGATCCCCATGATTTTGAGACCAGCCTGGGCTACATAGTGAGTTCAAGACCACCCTGAACTGCACAGTGGAAACCCCTCAAAGCTAAACAGTGGCAGCAGCAAAACTCAAGGTTGTTTTCTGGCTGAGGACACAATCTATCTCAGTACATCGATGCTGAGCAGACCGCCCTGTGTCGTAAGACACTGCTGGTTGGTGGTGGCTTCAGTTGTGACGCCGCTGACTCAAGTCTGCTTGTGTTGGCGGCCGGCAGTCAGTGAGCCTAGGCATTTAGGGTCGCTCTGCTTTCCTGCTGTGCTGGCCTTACTGCATTACATAACCTCACTCCTGATCCCTGGTTGTTTTGTTTGCTCTGACATCTGCCTGATACTAAAACAGCTGTTTCTGCTTTGTTTTCTAAAAAGAAACTTAAAGTCTTTTTTTTTTTTGTGGTACCGGTGATCATACTTGGGCCCTTGTGCTTCCGAAGTAGGCACGGTACCACATGAGCTAAATCCCTGGCCTTAGAAACTTAAAATCTTAAATGAGTGCTTACATTACTAAGAGCAAGACAACTGGGGAATATAAACCTGGACCAACCGCCTGGGTTGTGTCTGTGATCTGTGAGCTCAGAAGGCCATACGGGGTTTGGGTAGCAGTTCAGCACCACTCCCCGCTGCCTATTTGGCCTGGGCAAACCCATGATACACCACGTCTGTGAAGTGGCGTCTTTCAGATGCCTGGTGGCTCTTCGGATACCCTTGCAGCTAGTGCGGTTTCACTGTGCTCTTGAAAGGACACAATGGCTTAAATCTCTGGACTTCCATGATTTTGTGTGGTTTTCTGGGTCAAGAGAGTAGTGAACCAGTTTCAAAACCACCTCAAACCACTTACGAGAAAAACCCTGTTTTCTTTCAAAGTTTGTATCATATATCTGTAGATCTGCTGATGAGAAATTATCAGTTTCCTTTGTCTGAGAATACCTTGCTGTCTTCTTTATCCCTGAAGAATAATTTTCCTGTGTGTAATATTCTGGGTCTCTTTTCAGTACTTGGAAAAGTTACTCCACCTCTATCTGCTACCTGTGGTTTCTGATGAAAAATCCACTATTGTTCTGTAAACTTAGGGGATGTCATTTGGCTCTGTTTTCAAGATTTCCCCCTGTACTTTCATATGCCCATAGATGTGTTTGGAAGGAATAAGGCTCTACTCAAAGGTGCTCTGAGGAGATGGAGCAGCCTCACAGTGCCAGTGCCACGTATCACCATCTCACCGTCGCACCGTGTCCAGGTGCATAGAGGCCTTTGGCAGCAAGGAGCAGAGGCGAGAGGGAGGCAGTGGGCAGGCGGCGACAGCTCCAGGCTGGTCTCATCCCTCCCGGCGTGCTCCACTCCCTCCCCTTCCTGGTTATGAGAAACTGGATGCACCCTCTGGTCCCTGCTCTACGTACAGTAACTAATCGATCATCTGGGGTGAGGAGAGGAGAGGGGGCAGTTTATGCCTTAGACGTGCTGAAGTTTGGAGCAGTCACTTGTCTGCAAAGAAAAGAATTCCAACTTTTCAAGTTCCATTTTTCCCTGTCAGTTACACTTCCCTGCTTGGTTCAGTGCAGCTCAGTCTTGAGGCCCTGGGGTCAGGTGTCTGGCTGTCTAGCTGTTGTTGGGCCGGCGCCCCGTGGACTCCATCAAAAGTAGCTGGGGCTGGAGATTTAGCTCAGTGGTTCTGGCTCCTGCCTTGCAAGCGCAAGGTCCTGAGTTCTATCCCAGAAACCACATAGAATGCTGGGCGTGGTGACTCACGCCCACCAGCAATCAATACCACATACCACAGTGCCGGGTGTGGTGGCTCACGCCTGTCATCCCAGCACTCAGGAGGCAGAGGCAGGAGGATTGCTGAGTTCAAGGCTTGCCTGGGCTACATAGTGAGGTCAGGGCCAGCCTGAACTACATACAAAGCGAGACCCTGTCTCAAAAAAAAAAAAAAAAAAAGTAGCTGGAGCACAGGCCCAAGGAGCCAAGTACCGGAGCCTGGAAGTTCCACTGCAGATGGATCGCTAGGCCAGATACAAAAGGCAGCCACCGCGGGAGATGCTGACAGCTACACCTGTGGCAAGGGTGGCTCGCAGGCAGTCTCGAATAACGTCCCTACACTAGTGTGCGTGTGGATTTCTTTGGATTTATCTTGTTTGGGGTTTCATGTGGAATAAATTCTAATCTATCATAATAGAATAAAGATTATATTGAGTTCGTATTCTAAATTGGGGCTATGTGAGGCCTACAGTGTCATTTTATTTTGATTAATGCATTTTGTTTTGCAGTTTACTTAACTGCTCTAGTCTCTTTTGTCCATCTCGCACATTGTACCGGTTTCTCTTCATTTTCTTTCCACTTGTTTACAAGCCCATCACTTGCAGTCAGAGTAACCTTACATCTGGGTTTTAAACCCCTCTAACAATTTTTGCTTTTTAATTAGAATATTTAGTCTAGTCATGTTTAATGTTAACTCCTGGCGTTGCTGGATTTGGAGCCCTATTTTAATTTGTTCTTTCTTATTTAATCTGCTGTTTCTTTTCTACCCTTAATTGGAGTATATACGTTTTTTTTTTTTTTTTTTTGAGACAGGGTTTCGCTTTGTAGTTCAGGCTGGCCCTGAGCTCACTGTGTAGCCCAGGCAAGCTTCAAACTCAGCAATCCTCCTGTCTCTGCCTCCCAAGTGCTGGTATTACAGGTGTGAGCCACCACACCTGGCACTGTGGTATGTGGTATTGATTGTTGGTGGGCGTGAGTCTCTACACCCAGCATTGTATGTGGTTGCCAGGGATCGAACTCAGGACCTTGCTCTTGCGAGGCAGACGCCAGAACTACTGAGCTAACCCCCCGGCCCCGTATTTTTTTAAACTTCAATTTCATTTTCCTTTTTTCAAAGCTTTGCTTCTTTGTATTTTTTCTTTCTATCTGTCTCTCTCCCTCCTCTTCCTCCCTTCCTCTCTCTCTCCCCCTCTCTCTCCTTCCTTCCTTCTTTTCTTTCCTTCTATCCTTTCTTTCCCTTTCATCCTCCCTCCTGCTTCCTTCCCACTTCCTTCCCTCCCTGTCATTCCCTCTCTTCTTTCCTTCCTTTGATTCATTTGCCTTATGAATAGACATCCCTAATTTGTAGAGCCTTTTTAAAATACAAACTCTTTCATTTAGAAATCTTGCACCTTACACATCCATATCCCTCTTGTCCTTTAAGTTACAGTTATTACATGTATTTCATCTCTACATTTTACAAACCCAGTAACACAGTGTTATAATTTCTGCTTTTAAGCCACTGAATATTTTTAAAAAATAAAGGGAAAAGGTTACCATTTCTGAGTCTTTATAATATCTGTGTTTCTCTCTGATATTTCCTTTTAGCCTGAAGAATATCCCTTAATATGTCTTATAGCACAGGTTTTCTGGCAATGGATTTTCTTTAATTTGAAAAATACCTTTTTTTACCTTCATTTCTCTGAGCATACAATTCAGAATTTGTCAGATTTGTTTGTTTATTTTCTGGCGTTGTTAAAATGTTACTCCATTCTGTTTTGGTCTTCTGGTTTTTTGTTTTGTAGCACTAGGGGCTAAACCTAGGGGCTTGCATGTGCTAGGTAAGCTCTCTACCCCGAGCTGTGTTCCTAGCCCTTTTTAATTTTTGTTTTGAGACAGGATCTCACGAAGTTACTCAGGATGGCCTAGAACTTGTAGTCTTTGTGCCTCAGCCTCCCGTAGCTAGGATTACAGGCCTGCCCCACTGCACCCAGACTGGCCTCCGTGTTTTCTGATGAGTCAGTGTTAACTAGATCTTGGTTCCCTTCTGTTTAACATATCCTTTCTTGGGTTGCACTCAAGATTGCTTTTTTATCTTTGGCTTTGGACTGTTTGACTATGATGTGTGGGTTGCTTTTCTTTCTCCTTGCTGTTCATTTAGCGTATTATATTATCAAATTTCTGTGCATGATTAAGTTTGGGCAGTTGGGGACCCTTATTCAAAAATATTCCACCTCATTGTTTTTCTTCTCTTTTGAGGAGGGGAGACTCTGGTTACCCATGTTGGCCCTCTTGATATTATCTAACATGTCTCCATGCTCACTTTTTTCTTTTATTGTTTTTCATGTTGGTTAATTTCTACTCATCTTTGTTGAAATTTGCATACTCCTTCCTCTTCCTTATCTGTTCACCTCCCAAGTACATCCACTAAATTTTTTTATTTCAAAAATCATTTTTTCAGGGCCGGAGATTTAGCTCAGTGGTTCCAGTGCCTGCCTCACAGGTGCAAGGCCCTGAGTTCGATCCGGGTGACCACATACAATGCTGGGTGTGGTGACTCATGTCCACCAGCAATCGGTACCACATACCACAGTGCCGGGCGTGGTGGCTCACGCCTGTCATCCCAGCACTTGGGAGGCAGAGGCAGAAGGATTGCTGAGTGCGAGGCTTGCCTGGCTACATAGTGAGCTCAGGGCCAGCCTGAACTACAAAGCGAGACCCTGTCTCAAAAAAAAAAAAATCATTTTTTCAGTTCTAAAATTCCCATTTGATAATTTTTATTGTTTCCATTTCCTGTTTTCTTGCTGAGATTGTCATTCTTCCTGTATTTCATTGAGGTAATTGTAAAAGCTATTTTAAAATGTGTTAGATTTTTTAGCTGGACTAAGCTGTGTTCCATTTTCTTGATTCTGAACAGTGAGTAACTGTGGGTTGTGTCTTGGATATGATAAATGTAAAATTGTGGAAATTCTAGATTCTTTTATTTTCTCTGAGTTGTTCAAGAATCAGCTAGGGATGTGACTGTTTAGGGTTGGGAGATCTTCCCCATCTTTTTCCCTTCGGGATTACTTCATGCTTTAGGATTCATACTTTCCTGGCTTCAATTTTCTGATTCACCAAGCCAGAAATGCTGAGTATTTTTTATGCACATTCCTGCCATGTCTGAGCATGGCATAAGTCATAGTATCCAGACACTAAATTACTAAGGGCAATAATTTGGAAAATATAATAATAAATACAGCGATTAGAGTGACAGCTTAAAAAATATGAAACAGTTTGGGAAGATGATTCCAGAATATACCAAAAAACCCATATAGTAAACAACATATTATTATAATAAAAAGAAAAGGAATCTGTTATCTGGGTGTGGAATAACTTGATCATCTTACAGAAAGGAAACACAAGTCCCAGTCATCTATTTAACAGTTTTCAATAAAAGATTCATGTCTTTTTCCTCATGAATACATTTATTAGCAACACTGCCAAAATTCTAGAACACAATTTATTTTCTTCTTCAAATTAACTTTCTATAGTCATTATAAATCCAGACAAGCAGAACTCAGTTTTTCTCCAATCTATTAGGTTCATCTTTTTTTTTTTTTGAGACAGGATCTCACTTTGTAGTTCAGGCTGGCCCTGAGATCACTATGGTGCCCAGGTAAGCCGCCACGAACTCAGCAGTCCTCCTGTCTCTGCCTCCCGAGTGCTGGGATTACAGGCGTGAGCCACCACGCTTGGCACTGTGGTATGTGGTATTGATTGCTGGTGGGCATGAGTCACCACGCCCAGCATTGTATGTGGTTACTGGGATCGAACTCAGGACCTTGCACTTGCTAGGCAGGCGCCGGAACCACTGAGCTAAATCTCCGGCCCCATCTTTTTTTTTTTTTGAGACAGGGTCTTGCTTTGTAGTTCAGTTTGGCTCTGAGCTCACTATGTAGTCCAGGCAAGCCTCGAACTCAGCAATCCTCCTGTCTCTGCCT
>PVIC010056804.1:0-10807 GCA_004025085.1 Thryonomys swinderianus
CAAAGAAATTGATTTCTTATTAATGGTTTTCATTGTATTGATTTTGTATTACATTTAGAAAAGTAATTTTACTGCTATATATAGTCGACAAATGCAGAAAGTTTTATAAAACTTTTTTGTATATAGAAATTCAAATGTCATTAGAATCAGGTAGCCTTGAGGCCTCTGTTTGCTTTTCTGCTTAAGAATAGGACATATTTTGAGTAGTGTCACACAGGGTGAGTAGTTAAATGATGAAAGTGATTGTCTAATACATAAGTAGCAAGATGAAGAGTGGAGTCTAAAGCTGGGAGCTCAGGGTGAGGCAGGGCGATGGCTGGGAGTGACTACCGTGCTGTTTGAGAAGCACTCTGCGGATTTGACAACTAATGAGGGTCTTGTCTGTGGTCATAGAGAACACAGTGAGGCTTCAGTCAAGGAACATTGATGGGATTTGTGATTCTTTGGAAGTTGCAACAAATGGAGAGGAAAGGATCTAGGGCAATACTGAGGGGTGAAATTTGACATAAGGAGAAACTGAAACATTTCTCTTGAATGTAGCAGTTAGGAGGCCATTGATAATGTGTTAATTGAAATAAAAGCAATTTTCATAAGAAAGTGGAGTCAGGAATAGATTAGAAGAATACAGCTTTAGGCAAATATGATTAAATCTTATAATGCCATAGAGAATAGATTTCTTTAATTTTAAAACACCTGGTTGTATTTTATGCCCCAGTTTATTTTAGCAGGCCATCTGCTTTGGACCAAATCAATACCTTCATGATATTTTTTTTCCTCCTCCTGACCCTTTATTTAAAAATGGCTCTGACATTTGTTTAACAAAAGTCTATTTTCACTTTATTTAGAGTGAAAATCATTCTCTGTGTATGTTTTATTACTTTCAGATCAATATAGAAACCTTTCTGATTGCTTTTTTTTTTTTTTTTTTTTGGTGGTACCGGACAATGAACTCGGGTCCTTGTGCTTCCAAGGTAGGCGTGGTACCCGACTGCATGTTTTATGTAAGGAGACTTTCAAACTCTGCTTAACTAGGAACTCACTTACGAGTTCTCACACCACTGAAACTCAGGGATGCCAAGCTCTGTGGATTTTCCTTGGAGCTTCTCTCTTTACTGCCCCTCCTGTCACTATCATAGTTCATGCCCTTATCACTTTGACCTTAATGAATGTGCTTTCTAGTTTAACTTGTATATACACATGACATTAATTTCCCAAAATATAACCCTGATCAACACTTCCTTTCTTTTTTTTTTTTTTTTTTTGAGACAGGGTCTCGCTTTGTAGTTCAGGCTGGCCTTGAACTCACTATGGTGCCCAGGCAAGCCGCCGTGAACTCAGCAATCCTCCTGTCTCTGCCTCCCAAGTGCTGGGATTACAGGCATGAGCCACCACGTCTGGCATTGTGGTATGCGGCGTTGATTGTTGGAGGGCGTGTCTCCATGCCCAGCATTATATGTGGTTAACGGGGATCGAACTCAGGACCTTGCGCTTGCAAGGCAGGCGCCGGAACCACTGAGCTAACCCTCCGGCCCAACACTTCCTTTCTTAAAATCACTTCCAAACTGAATAGCAGATTAAGGTTAGAGTGATCTGGTTTCACCTTCCGCTTCTAGCTTCAGTCCCCCTCTCCCTCATGTTGTTGGCCTGCATCTGTACTTCCTCCCGTACCTCACCCTCCTGCCTCTGTGTTTGAAATCCAGCCCGTATTTCTCACCCTTGCACATGTTCTTCACAGCCTTTGCCACCTTGAATTCCTCCCGCTGCTCTCTGTCCCTTCTGTCCAGCACTGCGTCTATAACTCCTTACCCTGCTTCCCTCCACGTACGAACTTGAATGTATGGCTCATGCCGTTTTTGTCCTGTGACGCTCATAACAGTGTCATACACAATTCATGGAACAAATGCAAGAATGGGAGGCAGTTGTCTGTCATGATGGAGAACAAAGAAAGGGAATAGAATGATGATTCGTGTAACTGACATAGTAAATATATTTCATGCATTTTCAACTTTTTGGCTTTCCTGGGCTATAATGAGTGAAGAGAATTGCTGTCAGCTGTATATACATAGAGCATCCCTTTGACATTACAGTTTTTTCTTTTTCTTTTGAAATGGGGTCTTGCTTTGTAGTTCAGGCTGGCGCTGAGCTCACTATGTAGTCCAGGCGAGCCTCAAACTCAGCAATCCTCCTGCCTCTGCCTCCCGAGTGCTGGAATTACAGGCGTGAGCCACCACACCTGGCACTATGGTATTGCTTGCTGGTGGGTGTGAGTCACCACACCCAGCATTGCATGTGATTACAGGGATCGAACTCAGGACCTTGCGCTTGTGAGGCAGGCATTGGAACCACTGAGCTAAATCTCCAGCCCCTAACATTATAGCTTTGTATAACATTTGAAAAACAGAGCAACAAACAAAACTACTGTGATATCTGACGTTGTTTTTAGGAAACTAATGAATCATCTATTTCTATGGGAGTGGCTGACAGTTTTAATGAGTATTCAAGAAATTTTTGATAGAATTTTATTGTTCTTGAAAATACTCATTCACAAATGTATACACTGCCAAAAGGTGATATCATAAATAAGGTGTGATTGTGAAGTGCGTTTTTTTTTTTGGGAAGACTGGTCTCACTAACGTCTAGTATGGAGACACGATCAGATTTTTGAATTGAATGTCTGATTGCTACTCTGTACATTCCCAAGTTTAATATGCAGCCATTTATTTTTCTAGTTATTAGTGACACTGTATGTGTAATTATAGCAACATCATGAGCAAAACCTGTCTGATACATTTTTGTACTTGATACATTTTGTACATTTTGATACTTCATACCACAGCTGCCAAAAAACCGCACTATAACCAGGAGTCATTGTGTGTTATTTGTTGAACTGCACAAGTGTATCTAGGATCTAATACATGTAGGCTTTGATTGAACGGACTGTGTGGCAGGTGCTGGAGCTGGATTTCGCCTGGTACTGGCCCCTCCACCATGCAGTTCCCTTGTCTTCTGCAAAGTCCCACTCTCAAGCACCACCCAGTTGAGTCCTGAAAACCATCACTGAAGATCCCATTGTTAAGTGTTGAGTGTTACAGTCCTGTGTGGTGTCATTAGCAGCTCCACCTGAGCTGCCGGTGGCTGTATTGGATGTGCCTGGTGTGTTGTGTATCAGTGATTGGTTTTTAGTGAAATTTCCAAAGCTTCTGTGATGTCTAAAGGCTTCTCCTAGTGTGTGTTAGTTGATTAACTTTGTGAATTTTTTGTTTAGAAATCTTTCAATTTAACATAATTCAGTTTTTTTTATTGTGTTTTTCATATTTCAGTGAATGGAAATCTGTTTTTCAACTATGTGAGTTGTCACTCTTACGGTGTTTTTGAAAGCCTTGTTAAGCACTGGCTGCATGCATATGTGTGTGTGTGTGTGTGTGTGTGTGTGTATTTATTTATTTATTTATTCATACATAAATTCATGTACATTTTATCCAAGAGTAATGTAGGGGAACCTCAATGTTTTCCACCCAGTGGAACATTGATTAGGTCCATTAGTGGATTCACTAGCCTGATTAATGATGTTTGACAGTTACTTTCTGCTTTCCTATAAGTTCTGATGCATTTTCTGATTTTACTTTTATTTATCCATTGGTGTATGAACCAGAAAATTGTGGTAAACAGATGATTATGTTGCAGAAGTGGTGCATAGGTTTTGTTATAATTATTTTAGAGGAAGAAATATCTAGAACCTGCATAGGAAATTATGATGGTGTAGTTATGAAAATTACAAAACATTTCAGATTTAGAATAGGATAATGTAATTTACTTTTAAAAACCAGTTTGCTTTTCTTTTGTCCAAACATCAGTCCTTTGGAACTTTATCTTGTCATCCTGTTGGGACCGTATAAAAGATCCTCATCATGGAATGTTTAGTTGTACTTGTATGTGTGCCCTGAATTTGTTCTGATAGCAGTGAGACCGACAGATATTTTAAAAACAACAGACACATTTAGCAAAGTGCTTATTTTCTGTGTAAAGCTGATTCTTCATTCTCTTGAACTATATTTTATTAACAGTTCTTCAGTTGTTATATGGAATTGGTTTACTGTCAGTCTTCTCCTGTTTACAGAGGGGAAAGCGCATTTATTTTTAATACTTCTTTGTCATGCAGTTCGACTTGCTTCAGAAAAGGGCACCAGCCTATTTAGATAGGGAAGTGGAGGCTATTTATAAAGCGAGGCAGGTTAATGGAAATTGACAGCTCGGTAATGTCCTCATTGCTGATGACGCGCGTGGGTTTTAGATGATGTTGGCACACTGTTTTCACTTGTAGTCAAGAATCAGCTGGACACATTTATGTGCTTTGAGCGTGGCTATTGACGTAGGTACTGGTACAGATGTGTTTTAGGAAACATCTCATTTCCATATAAATGAAGGAAGATTAAAAGGAAAAATGTAGATGGCTTGCCCTTAAATTCCAGCTGGTATCACAAGGATGATGCAAATACCTCTTTTGACTTTATGGAAAGACAGCTTTGATTATATTCAACCACCATGATGTAGTTAGAGTCTTATACAGAAATACTTTCCGTATTCATCCTTTTTGGGATCTGTTTATTCAGCATCCTCTCTGTGTACATTTATTTGAAAAATTATATTTTAGTGTGTATTTTTCTTGGTTTCAATTTCAAGTTCTTTTCCTTTTGGTGGGGCTAGAGACCAAACCCAGGGCCTTGCTCATGTGAGGCAAATGTTGTACTAGTGAAACTAACTTCTGACCTCTCCGTAAATTTTAGATCCCTCTACTTAAGAAGCTTGTAAGCAGGGTGGGATGGCACATTCCTGTAGTGGTAGCACATGGAACTTTGAAAGTTTGAGGCCAGCCTTGGCTGTATGGTGAGTTCACGTCCAGCCTGGACTACTTGGTGAGACCTTATCTCAAACAAACACAGAAACAAGAAAACAAACCAAAAAGGAAAAAAGAAAAAAAAAAGAAATTTATAAGACTGAATCAATAACTTTGTCCATTTGCTTTTCATAAAGGTAGGACCAAGGCTTAGGTTTTTAGGGCGCAGAGCACAGAGCTCAGTAGTGACTTAGTAGTAGATTCCTTGGCCCAGCATGCATGAGGAAAAAAACCCACAAATAGTGAAGGACTTACTAACTTGTTTTAGCTCTTACATTACAAAATGGTATTTCTTTCTCTTTTTTGTTTTTTCAAAAAGGTATGGTGAATATCAGTGTCTTTTTAGTTTTTTGGGATTCTTTTTTTGGGGGTGTCAGGGATCGTGCTGCTGATCAGGTGCTGTGCTGCTGTGCTACATCCCTGCATAGCAGTGGCCAACCCTCTTGCTTAGCCCCCGCTCTGTCCAGGGTAGACCTTGGGGCCTTTGAGTGAAGATGCCTGTGAGCCTCCTCCAAGCCTGCTAGTGATGGTCTCAGTAGAACAGTGTGGCACTCAGATTTCGGATGGTGTGCCAAATACCTGGGGCAATCATTTAAAAGGAAGAAATCTTTATTTTGGCTAATGATTTCAGAAGTTTTAGTTGATGGTCAGAAGGCCCATTGCCTTTAAGACTATGGTAGCAAAGTACATCATGCTGGTGGGATAAGACCACCCGCCTCATAGAGGCTGGAAAGCAAAGGCAATGAGAGGAAAATGTCAGGGCCCTAAACAGCTCCTTCATGACCTCACTTCCTTCCACTTGGCCCCCCTCCTAAAGGCACTGCCTCCAAATAGCACCACCAGCTGGTAACCAAGCCTCCAGCATAAGGACCTCTGCAGGACGTATACAATTCAAGCCATGACAAACAGATTTCTACTCATAGTCTAGAATTGCCTGTTACAGCCCAACCATTCCTACCATGCCCTCCACCCCAGACAGAGTACTGCTTACTGAGTGCTTCAGGGTGCCAAAGGGATCTGCTAGTTGTGCAGAATGAAGTTGGGGATAAACAGGATACAGTGGTGGGTGGACTCCTTCAGCTGATGCTTTGGGGGCCTTGAAGGCCATGCAAAGTTATCTATCTCTCCCTGCCAATCATCAAGGGACTCAGCTCTCACATGCCTTCAGTGACAACTGTTAAATCCTATTGATTCTATTCTGTTTTACAAATTTGTTCTTTTTTCTTTTTTACTTTCCTCACCATTATCCTGACAATAACACTTTGCATTCTTGTGATTTGGTTTATGGTTTACAGAACATATATAAATATAGACCTTATTTTGTTTGAGCCTAGATCATCCTTGATTATAGAAAGGATGGTTATTTTTAATCCTATTTTATGGATGAAGAAATTGAAACACAATCTAAAACTCAAGTAGAAATTGGTGGAGCCACATATAAACTCGGACCTTCTAACTCTGGAGATTACAAGTTTTAACCACTGTCGTGTTTCTTTGTTTTGTTTTAAATTTCTTTCCTTCTTATTACTTACCTTTACTAGTCACATGGTTATAGCACCTAATGATGACACTAATCTTGGGGAGGTGGTGCACGTACATGGCACATCATAATTCTCTTTTGTCCCCTTCCCCTCTCCTTCCTTCCATTTGTTCTATATCTTGGACCAGTTTGTTCTAGGAGAAACTTTGTAACTTGGATTCTTTCTTAAGTCTCACAAAGTAAGCCTTATACACTTTTGCCACTAAAACAAACCCAAACACGAAGTCTATTCATATCAGTGAAAGTTTGCAACCAACATTTTTATAAGGTGGGGACTTACTATGTATAAGTACACAAATATATGTACACACATATCTATATAAGTACACAAATATATGTACACACATATCTATATATAGATGTCATTTATAATAATTATATATAATTTTGGTAGTATATAATGATCATGTTTCTCATAGGGCTTAGTATATGTACACAATACAACACAATCGCTACCTTTATCTCATTTCCCTCCCTCCTTCCTTCTCTTTATTCCCTTCCCATATGCTAAAGCTCTGTCTTGTTATTTCCTATTTTTAAAAACTTTGCTCCTTCTTTATATTTTGGGTTTCTCATGTAAAAGAAACCATGTGATATTTAGGGATGCATGTCTGATTTATTCTCTTAATAACTTAAAGTCAGATTGTGACCCCTCCTGCTTTGCTCCTGTTGCCCAGGTTTGTTTTTACTACCCTAGGTCTCTTCTGCTTCCACGTGACTCGTTTTCTCTGGTTTCGTGAGGAATGCTAGTGGTGTTGTGGTTTGGATTGTGTTAAATCTGTTCTTTAGGCTTGGAAACAGTAGAGCTACATTGGTCCTGCTGGTCCTGCCTCTCCAAGAGCAAGAGGTATCTTTCTGTTTTCTGCTGTCCCCTCCATCTGCTTTTTTCAGAGTGCTGTAGTTTTTATTATAGAGATCTTTCACTTCCCTGTTAGGTAAGTTACGTTAGGTTAATTCCTAAGTATTTAATTTTTCTTGATACTATTGTGAAAGGTATTGTTTCCCTCCTTCCTTTCTTGGTGGGTTGATTGTTGGTGTACAGCAAAACCATTGATTTCTGTGTGTTCTCTTTGTATCTTGCTATGCTGTTGGATTTGGTTATTAATTTTGGGAGTCGCAGTGAAATTTTTGGGGTCTTCTATGTAGAATATCATATAATTCACAACTAATGATAATTTAACGTGTTTCTTTCCTATATACATCCTTTTTATTTCTTTCTCCTGCTTGATTGCACTGGTTAATGTCACAAGAACTGTATTGAACAGGAGTGGTGAGAGTGGACAGCTTTGTCTTGTTCTGACTGAGCTTCAGCAGGCAGTTTGAGACAGAAAGTACTGTGCAGGTTCAAACATTCAGCCCTTTCCTGGGGCAAAGCCTAGCTCTACACAAGTGTGGTGCTGTCCATGCTGGGATCCATCTCTACCTATGCGGAAGGAGTCCCATGGGTCAAAACCCCTGCACTGTCAGGCTGGAAAGAAGGTCCAGACTGTTTCCTTCCCTCTTCTAAGTTATGGTTCACCTCTCTAACTTATCTGTAGCTTTTGATTTTCCTGTCGGCTCCTCCCAGTTCCTGGGGATCTACTCCTCTCTCTCTCTCTCTCCCTCTCTCTCTCTCTCCTCTTTTTTTATTCCCCACTTTGTTTTTCTTCAGTGCTTGGATTCCCAATCTCAGACAGGCTGATGTGTTACTGTTCACCATGCTGGGATCTATGCTAAGTTTCTGTGTGAAGCAGACTCTCTGCCTTTATCTTTCATTATTATTTTTTGATATCCTCACACTTCTGCCTTTTTAAATTACTTTGGAACCCTGAATTTGCATTTTATAAACTACTCTGGGTCTCACTATCCCCTCTTCTACCTGTGTCTGTCAAAATCTATCTACTCACTGTGGCCAAATTCCAGTCAACTCTGTCATGAAACTTTGCATAATTCTTCAAGTTTAGAAGAATTCCTCCTTCATGGATTTCTGGAGCCTAGAAATTTTAGGCCAGCCTGGAGGATTAGAGAGACGCCCAATCACTTAAAAATGAATGAATAAGTATCTTTCATTCTTCCTTTTCTCCTCTCATTGTATTTTGTTTTTATAGTACTTTCTTGTATCATAGTTATGTATGTACCTTTGGCATATCTATTATATTACAACTTAGGGGCAGCAATGTGTTTCATTCACACACTGATACCTCAGTTCATGAACTTACTTTCTCCATGATTGTGTTTGCAAACTGAATTGGTTGAGAACTGAATCAAATTCAATGGTTAGGTTTAGGGTTGTCCTTATGGGGAAATTTGATTCAGTTCTCATCCAATTCGATTTGCAACCAGAATTCTGGAAATAATTAAGTTTGCAAACTGAGGCACCAGTGTATCCCTGTATTATTTTTATCATCTAATTAGTGTCTTATACATACTCAGTTACATTCTGTGTAAGTGTTTATTCTGTTGGGTAAAAACAGATTATATCAAGTTATGTTTTCAGAATCAAAGGCTTTGATGGTGGTAGAATTCAATATTATCCCTTGAAATATCTACCTAACAAGATAAGAAATGTTTGAGAGATCTTGCTTTTTTACAGCCTCAGCTTGCTCTCTCTCAGGAGCTACGGGTCACTCATTAAAAATATTTTCTAATTTGTGACAAACTAAGCCTTTTGTTCATCATACAATACAGTAATTTCATTTTAATGTTTCATGTTTTTAGTGGCCTCTAATTGGTGCATTACTGATAATAACTGAATTTCTTGACAAACAGAAGACCCAATTTTTATATATCAAATCACTTTTATTTCACTCTTTTAAGATTTATTTTATAATTTACTAAAACTTGGAAACATTTTTTAAGAGTTTCTTCTTAATCTTAAGAGAATAGCAAGCAGGAAATTTTGCATGTAATTCAGCTTTGTTTGCAGATTGCATTATAATTAGAATCACTTGTTGCTTATAAAATTGAAATTGTTAGTAATAGGTTTCACTTGAATCTGAACTGTGTCTAGACCTTCCCACCTAGCCACCATCTATGCTACTCTTCAGAATCATCCTTTACCAGGAAACCTGTTACTAGTCTCGGCCTGTCCTCCCTTGCTATTTACAGGGTATTTAGAAAATATCAGCCTGAGAAATCCTGTTGAAATGTGACTCAGAGAATGGTGTTACTTTGTTCAATGACTTCCTGTTACCCTCTCTCACCTGCTTTTTGACTCATTCTCACAGTAAATGTCAGTATTTAGAATGGCTTACAAGATCCTGTCTGTCTCAGCTCAGACACGTCTTTGTTCTTTGATTTTTCTCCCTTTGCATCAATTCTCATATTCTTGCTTTTCTCTGATGAGTTAATGATGGTTTTACCAAGGATTTTGCTTGCTGGTCCCTCTGCCTAGGCATTTATTCTCTTGCCTGCTGTTTACTCTCTTTTTTAAAAAAATCCAGTTTTCTGAAATCTCTTCCCTTAGGGCCTTCCTGATCTGGATCTCCTTCCTTAAAGTTTATGGTAATCGCAGTCCACCTCCAGCTCCCTGTCACTCTTTGCTTTTCTCCATAGCACTTTCAATACTTTCAATCTTATTATATACTTTACTCTGCTTTTCTTGATAATTTTTCCTTAACTAGAATGTAAATTTCACCAGGATACAAATTTGTTTTGTTCTGCCTGTGACTCTGTTCCCTAACAGGAAGCAAAGTATTTATGTAATGTTAAGTATCTTGTAAATACTTGTTCAATAAATTTATAAACTATTTTAGCCTTTTCAGCAGCATAGTACTTCCATTAAGAAAGTGAGTTTTTGGGTATATTCCTAGAATATACCCCAAAAATGTGAATAAAATTTTATAAGTATTTATAATATTATAATTAATAATATTTATAATAAAATAAGTAATTTGTAAATAAAATAAATATTATAAAATATTCCCTGAAAAAAATCACACTGGAAAGACTGATCGATGTACACCCTTGTTCATAGCATCTCAGTTTGTGATAGGTCAATTGTGGAAACAACCCAAATGCCCATCAACTGGAGACTGGTTAAAGAAGATGTGGTTTTTTAATAAAATGGAGTATTATTCTGCTATAAAGAATGACAAGATTGATTCATTTATGTGCAAATGGATACACCTGGAGGACACAATCATGAGTGAAATAAATAGATCACAGATAGGCAAATACTGGATCTTCTCTTTGATATGAGCACCTGTAGATGCAAATGAGCTCTAGAAAGTATGACAGTTTTTGTAGAATGGGAAATTTCCAAAGGAAATTTGGTATGGGGATGTAATGAGGGGAAGGAATAAATATGATTTGGAAAGAAAATAAAAGAGCATGTATATAGAGGGTGGGGAGGTGTGGGTGGGTGGGGATATGGGTAAAAATGAGAATTGACT
>PVIC010056805.1:0-10839 GCA_004025085.1 Thryonomys swinderianus
GAACTCAGCAATCCTCCTGTCTCTGCCTCCCGAGTGCTGTGATTACAGGTGTGAGCCACCACGCCTGGCAATCTGACAGATTTTTAAAAGAACAACAATATGGCTAAATTTGATGGTGCCACTAACTTGGAACTGCCGCCCAAACCTCTGGGGATGTTTTCAGTCCTTCCTCCTCCATCTCAACCATCAGCCTTGTCTGACATTTTGTATGCCCTGAATATTGTCCTAAGTGTTTGAATGTATTAGCTCACAGAGTCCCTCACAATTCTGAGATAACTACTATTGTCATCATTTTATGTATTTATTTAAAAATATATTTTTTACCTATTTTTATTAGTTCATGTTTGCAGTGCATTCCTCATGTGGAGTTGGCAGATGTACATATCATACTTTCATTCCTTTGTCACACACTTCCTCTCCCTTTCTTCCTCTCCCTCCATCTCTTGGTCTTCTTCCCTTCTCAGCAGGTTAATCCCCCTCTTGAATACAGTACCCCCATGTTGGCAAAAGTAGAGGCAGTTTAGCCCCTGGATGCATGCCCTAACTACTGCATCTCCAGCCTTTAGTAGGGTTTATTGATTTTCCTTTATATCAGGAACTGAGTTTAGCTAAATAAAAATCAGCATAGAGAACACAGACCTGACCCCTATCTTCAGGAAGCTACTGTCCAGCTGGGAAGATGGAATCTGTGAGCTGCTGCACCCAGTATGTTCAGTTCTGAGAGAGGCTGTTGTCAGAGAAGACAGATGAAGCACAAGGCATAGCACGTGAATCTTGGCATAGTTCTACACATATGTAATACATTGGCATGAGTACACAGTGAGTTACATAGCTCCTTAGGTGAGGCTGTGCACAGCAGATGCTAGCTGTGCAGGAAGAACGGAGAGAGTCTGGCGCAAACCGATGAGCAAGTCTCACTCAGCACAGTCCATGGAAGCTTCATTCGGAGAAGTGAGGAGAGGTCAGGGATGGGGCACATAGACGAAAAAAGACAGAGTCAGAGGGGCAGTGAGAGCTGGCAAAGTGAAACAGGAGAGACACAGAGACAGAGAGGCACAGAGATGCAGAGACACAGAGACAGAGAGAGAGGCTGTTTCATCATCACCACTGTTGACACTGGGCTTCTGGGATGTTCCCTTTATGCTTTACACAGTAGGCTTCTTTATGCTTTACACAGTAGGCTTCTTTGTAAGAGTAGCAATTCTAAATAATTTTTGGGAAAAATAATTTCACAATAAAAATTAAAATTAGGCCTAGATTTTTCTGCCTATAGGTCACCTATGGCATGTTGAGACATAACTCCATTTTTGTCTCTGGTCACAGCCAAAACCTTAATGCTCCCAGAATGCTGTGATGCTCCGAGGAAGGACTACATCACCTGCATCATCCTGGCTCCTTGAGGACTGAGTAGAAAGAGGGAGGTTCCACTTGGGGAGGGACAAGTTTCTAGTAAACACAAGTTTCTGCTCGACCTAGGATCTTCATCAGTGTTTCACAGTCCTAGTAGTACTGCCACCCTCCGAGTCACCTGTTACTCCCTCCGTACCAAGTGAAGGTGTGGGAAGCTCAGGTGTCTTTGTCTTGCCCACAGCCCAAAACAGCTTCTCCTCTAAGCTTGCTTTCCTTTTTTTATTCATCAATTTGCCGTGCGGTGTTGTGGCTCACAGGAGATGAGTACACACTGCAGGGGTTCTGGTAACATCCCCTGTTCCTGTTCCCTACAGACTTGAAGAAAACATTTCAAGTAGAACAATAATAATTTGTCAGACAGTCTTCCCGTGTGCTTGTGTACTCCTTCCCCAAGCATATACCAATCTAACAGGTGTCCACCTACCAAGAGGACACATAGGTACAAAACGAAATACCAGGGCTCTGTGTGTGTGCAGAGGAGGCCTTGGAGGACACCATGAGATGTGGCCACAGCTGAGCCAAGGGAAGGGCTTAGAAGAAGCTACCATGGGCACCAGCTGCCAGCCTCCTGCACTGTGGGAAAATAAGCTTCTGTTGGTTCAGCCCCAGTGGGTGCTATCGTTATGGTGCCCTAGCCAAACAACACACACACACGTGGGCACACACACACACATGCAAACACACACAAACACATGCATACACATTTACAGAATCTACCTCTCCTTCTCTCTCCACCTCCCCCTTCCCTCCCTCTCTCCAGTTTACAGCATCCCACGCACGTCACTCTGCTCTTCTCCCTGCTCCTGTGAGAAGAGGCCAGGCTGCTGCTTACTTTGTCTCATGGATAATACAGCTGAGGTTCTCAGTTCATAAATTACCTCGATATCCTATTGGAAAGAACTGGGCTGCAATTTTTATCTAAGTTTCTTTTTCAAGCCTAGTACTTTCAAAAATGTCACCCAGTTTTCTCTGAGCAAAACAAGTATTTTTGAAACAAATAACATAAAAATAGAAAACCAAAGAGGAACGAATATTAAATTGGCTAGTAGAGTAAACCAAAAACAATCAATCAATAAAATATAACCTCCACTGTCGAAAGCCAGGGAACTAACACTTGAAACCCAAGGCCCATTAATCACAAGCATTGACAGGTCTGTTTTGCCAGGGATCTTCTAGGTCCCAATGTATGTCTTTTCAAGCAGTAAAAAGCATTTCTACCTTTTAGCTAGACCTAATAATGTCTTCTTGCCCCTCCTGGGTCTCAGTGCCAGGTCTGGGTCACCATGCTTGAAACTTCTTCACATTATGAAAATGTGGAGTCCGTGCTGGGAGGAGTGACACTGTTCCTTTGATAATTTCGAAGATCCAATTATTTACAAGGGATCTTGGCATCTCCTCTTTGGGAAAGAAGGTGATAGTGTGTGTGCCAAGCACAGTGCTTCTTGTCTCAGGTGCCAAGACAGCCCCTCGCTGGGTCACTGCACATGATTCTGTCTCTAATGCCTCTAACTGTGAACATGAAGCTTGCCTCCTGTACATAAATCCATGATGAAAAAGACCATATGCTGTTATATATCAACATAAATTTCTCAAACAAATGTTCATATCTTTGCAGACACAAGGCTTCTGTTCCTCCATCCACAGTAGGGAAATAATATTTTTATGCAGGCATACGGTAATAAGACCTAGTTACCTTCAGTCCTTACACTTGTAGTTCACTGCCAACTGTTCCCCAGCAACAGGTGCTTCAGCATGCATATGAGGTAAGGGGACATGAGGTAAGGAAGCCCAGGGCTGGGGTTGCAGACCCTGCAAAGTGCTCCTCCTTCATAAGAAACAACAGATTCTCATAAATATCTCAGCCTTATAATGATGTTCTGGAAGGCAGGATAGCAGGCCCTGAGCATGGTGACTGTGTGAGGTACAGAAAGCTTCAAACACAGCTTCCTACTCAGCTCTGCCTTGAGTTCAACAACCCAACACACATGGCCATCAGTTTAGCCAGTTCTGAGCCATAGCATTGGGCTCACCACTGTGGCTCTCAGATTGAACCCCAAATCCAAGAAAAAAGGAGCAGAGTCGGTAGCAAAGTGGTAAAACTGTAAAAAAATTGGTTTGGGGAGTCAGGAGTTTGGGTTATGCACCAGGTATGTGGCCCCCAAGTGAGTCATCGGACCTTCTCACTCTCGGGGTTATCTTCACAATGGAAGTGTCATGTGACTCAATTTAAGCCACAATTGTGAATAATATCCAGTTTGTGTCACCTTCTCTTCTCAGAAATTAACTCTTCTAGAACTAACAGCTCTCACGGTCTCTCAGGGAGATGATATCTGACAAGAGTCTAAAGGTGAGGGGCCCTGTGGGGAACCCCAAACATGTTCGTTTTATATGGACAACGTACTTTTCTGTACATGGAATTACACTGGAAAGGCTATGGGATTTTACAGCCAGATGGAGTTTTAAAATTTTTAAAATCCTTTTGCACATCCATTATATGTTAGTAAATAAAATGTGACTAAGGGAAAAGCTGAAACAGAGTAATTGTTTGTATTTAAGTAGAAACTTGGGCATGGAGGTGACTGAGGTAGACAGTTGACTCAGAGAACTTCTATTCCATAGGGGAAACTGGAATTAAGAAAAAAGAATATTATTTCCTGTAATTTCTGAATTTTCTCAACTCCTGTGATTTAATACTCAAATATAAGCTGATTCCTGATGGGTTGTCTCACTCGGAAATAGAAGTGTACAGCTCAGCAAGATGGCGAGGCTATCAGAGGTCCTCCTGCTCGGCAGGACTTCTGCTCCCTGGAGTGCTGGGCAACGCGGCTTGCACGCTTGAGGCACGCCCACTACAGTTTCCTCTAGGACATGCTCCACGTAATCATGCATCCTATCAGAATCCTTTATCTTCAGCCTACACAGCTTCATAGTAGCCTCCATAGAGAAGGGCCAGGGATTTGGGTCAGTAAAGCCTATTAGCTATGATGGCTAAAGACAACACTGCACCCTGGGCTGGAAATTCATTTTCTCTTCAGAATCCATTTCGAATTATGTGGAAGAACATTAACCAGTACAGCACACTAGAGACTACATAATGAGTCCAAATGACAGCAGAAAAATACTTAATGCCATGCCTATGATACAAAATGTCTTCCAATTTGGACAATATAAATCAATCATTAGATTCCCAGTGAAAAAGGAAATTCCAGATATTAAGTTGGCATTTTAATTAAAATTGAGAATAATTCAACTCCAAATAGTTCCTCCCCTAAGTTTATTTTTCTGTTTAGTTCCAGTAAATGGAGCTCAGTTTACAAAGGTTTAACAACTATTTCTTCAATAGTTGCAGGTGCTCGTGAACCTTATCCTTCAGAGTCTACAGAATTAATAAGAAACAAAAGATGATTTAAGCACCATGCTAACATGTGAGCATTTTCAAAATCCTCCACCCAGATCCTCAGTCTTCCAAACAGTTCCTCAAGGAAAATGGTAGAATCAGAAACAGGTACATAGCACATTTCTACAGCAGCCAAAGATTTAGTTTTTCATTCATGGAAGTCAGGAAACTCATTCATACCATAGCTCATTGGCTAATGGGGACTGAAAGAAAGGAGAGACCAGAGACAGACAGAGATGGGGACAAAGAGACAGAAGAGCATGATTTTTATAATGCTAAAACAAAACGGAAGCTAGTTTTTAAAAATAATTTTAATCTTAATTGGTACATTACATATACACATCATGATCACACTCAATATAGAGAACTTGAATCAGTATATGACACGATTTATTTCTCATCTTTTCCACTCCCCTACAACCCTACAACCCCCCCACCTCTATCTACATAACCCTACAACCCCTCCCTCCTCTATCTACATAAGCATTGTTACTTTTTAAATTATCATCACAGAAGCTAGTTTTAAAATATGAATCTAAACTTACTGGGAAATGATATTCTTTTGATATGAAAAACATTGAGATTTAGATCAGTGACACCACTCCCATCTTTCAAGCATAAGGGCCTGAGTTCGATTCCAGGTACCACAAAAAAAAAATTGAGATTAATGATGTGGAACTTGAAATTTTGGTAGAGATGAATTTCAGATAACTTTAGAGTAGGTCCTCTAGCTAAATCATTTCCTTTAAGTTTACAGTCCCTAAAAAAGCATTATCACATACTGGGTGCTTCTAAAGTATTCCCTGTGGGGGGAAAAAAAAATCTTTGTAACAATTTCCACATGACCTTAGGATCACTGTCTGTCACTTGCCTCACTCTGCCCCACCCTTCAAGTGTGCGGCACCCACCACCAGGCCTCCCATCCTGAGTCCCGCCTCTCGGGGCCTCCGACAGTCACTCACACAGCGTCCCAGCAACCCTCCTTTTACTACTGTGGAAAGAAATTAGAAGCAAAGCAACATCTGAAAAGGCAGAGCTGCTGAGTAAAGCTCTGAGAACTTGACTCAAGGTCTGAATGACTGGCAGGCAGCTCCATTGTCTTGCTCCCTGTACAGACTGTGATAAGAAAGATTGAAACAGAGCTTCTACTCTTCCTGGAATATAATTATGCACCTCATTTTAACACAAGCATGGAGCCCGTTCCGTTTCCCTTGATGGTGCTCTGCGTGCAGGGTGGGGTGTGGGCACCCCTGCCTCTGCACTGTAGTGTTGAGAGAGGGCCCTGACAGCTGTGGCTGCAGAGGCTTATGCTATTCCCAAGAGAAAGAGTAGAGGGTGCCTATGTTGTTTAGAGAAGTGTGTGAAAGGAGTTGAACAGGAAAACAGAATACAAGTAGGATAAAAAGATGTTTTGAATGTTTTCCTTTGATGAGATCCTGGGACATTTTCCACACTCCATGCAACTGGCTATAGGAATAGAAGGCCATATGCATATGTGTTTCCATGTGTACCTGTGTGCAGGCTGTTTCTCCCCCATGGGTCAAATCTCCTTTTGTGGTGAGTCACGGGATGCTTGTTATGACAGATTGACAACTTACAGATGTTTCTTGCCTGTATTTCTAGTTTGTGTAGCATTTCCCAGTTTCACCCCTGAACTCTTGTATTCTAACACAAATTCATTATGCAGGATGCTAGGTAAAGGTCAGCAGATATTACTGGGGACAACATTTAAAGGAAACCAGAGTGCTTACTGGTGTAGTCACGATATTTCACTTCAGATCCTTCAGTGTGGGTCATGCAGGCCAGTCTACACATTGGCTGGCGAGAGTGTTATTCCTGCCAAGTCAGCCAGTTGAGATGGGAACGTTAATTTATTTGAGCAGACATGTGTCTATGTGGCTTTAACAAAACAGCCATATGCTGCTCTAGAAAGCAACACTGCAAAGGAAGCACAGTTAATGCCAGAACCTGTCCAAGAACTTTTGGCAATGGCCATGAAGAATCATCTTCAGTCTTAAATCCTTAGTGGTACTTTATCTGTTCTGATGACCTTCCAGACTGGCCCTGCCCAACATGAGCTACCTGGTTTTGTGTGAGTGGAGGAGGGTCTGTACTGGCCTTGTACCCCTCCCTTTTACAATGGAAGTTTAGGACAGAGCCATGGAGTCCCCAGGGTTCCCAGAGACCCACAGGGGTTTGCTCAAGGCAGGCCTGGGAGACGCAGCTGTGACAACTGACTTCCCTGTCATGTGCTTTCATATGTCTGTCCCAAAGATTGTCTATTTTTTTTGGTGACATCACAATTGTATATGTGATGGGGCTTACCATGCAATATTTCAATATATGTATACAGTGAGTAATAGTCAAATCAAGGTTTATTTATCATTTTTTATAATTAGAACCTCATAACTAAAATAATTTTACCATTCTAAGATTACTGTGTTACTAAGATTATTCAATAAAAATATTACCTATTGTATCATGTTGTATTTTACGGTTTTGCATGTATAAATTGCATATGTAGTTATCTAGAATTCATTTTTATAAAATAATTAATAGTTTTTAAATGTGTATATCCTCCAACACTGTTACTATTTTCTAGAACTGCCTTCCATATCAAATGAAATTATTCATATATTCACATTTATTTAGGATTTTTCTAGATTCACAATTTCATTAGTCCATTCTTGCTCCTGATCATTTCTAAGCTTAGAAACCTTTCTCTATAAAAAGATTCTCCTTTTATGCATTTATCACTTCATTGTATATTACATTCAGGTCTTTAAATTTATTCTGTCCAATTATCTCCTGGCTTTTTTGTTATTATTGCTTTTGGTGTCATTTTTATTTCTCTGAAGGTAAAAGGTTCCAAGTGTATCATATGTTTTCTACCTCAAAGCTTTTAAAAACTGTGTAGATTTGTCAAAAATTCTTAACAGTGACCAATTCCTAAGCTTTATTCTCAGGCATATCACAAGTATTTTCCTGCCTTCTACAGAGCACGTTATAGTGACCGTGGGGCGGGAAAGGCCTTGGGGGGAGGGACAGAGGAGGGCACGAAGGCTCAGAGTGCTGTCTGAAGACTTCAAGAAAGTTCCTTTTCTTAAATGCAACAGAAATCTAGTAGGCAACAACATGCTAATATAGCATGTAATATCAAATGTGTTAAGATGTAAAACAATATTTTATTTTTATTTTAATCATTTATTTCTATACATATAGATTTATAAATACAAAGTATACCTTCCTTATATATTTCATTTATAATATTAATATTACATTAGCCTATAAACCAGGTATTCCATAAAACATGATGATGGCTGTGTTCCAGAAACTCTGGTCAGAATTTTTTGAAAACACGACTATTTTCTAGAAACATGACTGTTTCTCCGCATCAAAGACACACTGCGCTCTGAGACCCCAGGGTTCCTCTTCCAGCCATCTCCCTGGTGGACTCGCAATCCCAAGCTTCCAGTGCGGGGGAGGCACATGCGGTAGCCACACTGTCCCTTCCTATCTGCTCTTCTCAGGCTCCGAGAAACACGACTGTCTTCAGCTGCAAAACCCTGTTCCTGAGTGACACTTTGCAGTGTCAGTGCGATTTGGACCCTCATGTCCAGCTGACTTGCAGGATCAGAGAGGTCTGAGCGCAGAAGTTCCCCATCCCCCTTTCAAAACAGATGTGTTAACTTCCACCAATTCAGAAACCAAAGTTGGAGGGGCTTGAGAAGGGGGACGATTCACCATACCAGCTGTTTTGTAAATTGCAGGGGAGGAGCGTGGATGCTTTGTTTTAAAATTATGTACGTTATTTTATTTTGAAGCTACTGAATTTTTCATAAAAAATAACTTCTGGTATCATGTGCTTCCCTCAGATAGAATTTATGACACAGCCCTTGTTCTGATGCTCTCTGAACAGTGAAAGAGAAAGTTAACAGGACACATTTATGTCTATTTTTTTCCTTATCACTCTACCATGGAAGGTTTCTATGCACCCAAGATGCCATAAGAAAGAGACTGGGCAGAGAAAACTAGCAGGGAAAGGGAGAGTAAACTGCTATGATCCCCACAGAGAAAAAGAGGAGAAACGGAAAAAAATCAGAGAGGAAATCTGTGCAAGTAGTGGCGGAGACACGTGAGTCTTGAAGGGTGACCAGCTGTTGCATATCTGAGATCTGTCAGAAAAAGACTTGTAGGGGAATCACTGACAGGGAGCTGTCATGCAGGGACAGGGAGGGACTGGAAAGCGACATTTGGGGAGGGCTGGGGAAGCAGCAAACGATCAGCAAAGAGCGGGGTACACGCAGCCGGTCTCCTGGCTGCACAGATGTCTGCACAGAGCGGGGCTGTGGGGGGGGTGTCTGCGGGGGCTCTGCCTTGTTATGCTGCCATCTCCAGCAGCAGTTGCTTCTCTGTCTTTGAAGAGGGGAGAAGAGAAAGAGGAAGCACACGTGGTGGTGTTTTTGGTGTAGACAGCTCTGTCACGGGGTGGGCCATCCAGGACGCGGCTCTGAGGTGCACGGGAGGCGGTGGGAGGCCGCCTACCCCCAGGGTCCAGGGCCGGCCAGGGGCGTCCCCAGGGGAAGAGTCCACATCGGCACAGCTACAAACCCTGCAAAAGCTGCATTCGGGTCTGTTTCGGGCTGGAGTTGGTGACCATGATAAAAAATAAAAAATAAAAATACATTTTTGCAACTCATCATTAAGCCTATATGACGTGGAGATTTGGAAACCTGTGCCAAATTATCCGCAAACAGGGCTGGGGTTTCGAGGAGTTGCTCATTCCAGCGTTGGCAAAGCAGCGGTTTGTCCGCGGGGCGACAGGTCTGCGCGTCTGCGGTCACCAGCGCGCTCCGTGCAGCCCCCGCAGCCCCTCGCTCTTGCCGGCGCTCCAGAGCTGGGGGAGTAGCTGGGAGGCGCCCAGGGGAAGCGGCGGTGAACCCGACAGAGGCCAGGCAGCTGCGCTCCGCCACCAGCCCGCTCAGACGAGCTCCGCTGTGCGCTGAGTGGGTATTTAGTCAGCTTAAGTCTCCCAACTATTACACCAACTCAGACAGAAAAATAGGACCTCTTTCATTAAAAACTGAAGAAAAAGCTTTCCTTCTCGATACGTTCATCAACATTAATGTTTTAACCACTGTCTCATGCTAAATAAGGTCTCAGGAAGCATGAAGATCGTGCAGGTGATCACCAGCTACTCTGAAGGAAATGCTACATCACCCTTACTGCCTGAGAAAGACATTGAGAAAGGTTACTCTAAAAAGCGAATTCCTGAGGAAGGCCAAGATAGTTAGTGATTGGCTCAGTCTCTGGAGCTTGTAAACTAAGCTCTAGAGAAAGCATGGAGGCATGGACTGTAAAAGCTACTTCTTTGAGTCTTTAGAATTATTATCTCCCCTTCTTGAATGAGGAAGGGAAGGCACAGAGAGCTTCGGTGTTCGATGCCACTGAGTTAGTGAACAGTAGCATGAGAACCAGCACTCGGGTATTTGAGCTCCAGTGTCTCAGTCTAAAACACTGTTCCGTGAGTCATATTTGCCAAAACCCCTAGGTGAGGAAGTAGCCCTGGAGGCTGGAGTTAGGACTCTCATCACGCCCTCCTTTCACAGCACACCCCTTCTCAGACGGCTCCTCTGCGGTGCAGGCCCCAAAGGGGTTGGGAGGACTGAGGGTGCCAGGAGGCAACATGAGACCACACGCTAGACCTCTCTGCTCATTGCTCCCTGATGAGGTGAGGGGTCCTGGTGTTACTTCTGGGACAGATTCTTTGCTGTCCAGAAAAAGTCGCTTCTTGGGCCAGAGGGTTAGCTCAGTGGTTCCGGTGCCTGCCTCACAAACGCAAGGACCTGAGTTCGATCCCTGGTTACCACATATAATGCTGGGCGTGGTGGCTCACGCCTGTAATCCCAGCACTCGGGAGGCAGAGACAGGAGGATTGCTGAGTTCGCGGCGGCTTGCCTGGGCACCATAGTGAGCTCAGGGCCAGCCTGAACTACAAAGCGAGACCCTGTCTCCAAAAAGCAAAAAAAAAA
>PVIC010056806.1:0-10734 GCA_004025085.1 Thryonomys swinderianus
ATTCCAGTAATGTTAATAGTATTTTAAACCAAGTAAAACAACAGATATCTTTATATCACATTATCATTGCCACAGATCTCTCCCAAAATCTTTTCCACTCATCACTGCTTTGATGTTACAAAGTAGTGGTATTTGTTGTCTACAGTAGCTATTAACCAGTCACTGTTGTCCATCTTGCTACTAATGCACTGAAAAGCAGGTGCCTTACTCACATTCTTGTCTTTGAGGCACAAGGCCTGATTCCTGCTTCTTAAAGGAGGAGAGCTTCCTGTTGGCTCACAGTTTCAGCCTATGGTCAGCAGGCTGCACCCAGGAAGGGCATAGGCGGGGCACAGCTGCTCGCAACATGGTGGAGAGGAAAAGGAAGAGCTGAGAGGAACATAAACCATTTAGGCTTCATCCCCAGTGACCTGCCTCCTCTGCCCAGGCCTCAGCCCCCAACAGCTCATTCAGGTCTGAACTTTGGTGGATTAATCCACTGGTGAGTATAGTGCTCCCCTGACTCAACTCTCCTCCAAAGCTTGTCTCTGGGCACATGTGGTCTGGGGAGATATTTTAATCTAAACCATAGCAGAGGCACATATATTAATATATCACACATTTACTTTGCTTGAACATTCAGCCCCTCTCTCCACCTATACCTGCACAGGACAAGAAGTTGGGTACCTAAGCTGAATCCTAGAATTGGTTAAAGATGATGTCAGTAGCCAGTCACAAGCCTGTCAGTAATCCAGGAAAGGCTCAACCGATCATGGACACTTGACCATTATTGGATGAATCCTTTGGGCTTCTTAGAACAATTTTTGTAAGCACTCGCAATAAAATATGAGAAACTACATTAGCTATACCTATACTACCAGTAGATACCAGGTAGAGCCCCCACATCCCAAGGGCCTGGGGCAATACAGCCCCGGAAGGATGTGCCATATAAGGTTCATGGGTGAGTCTTTGTGGGTGACATGAACTGTTTCCAAAGTTCCTTCTTCACTTTTTTTTTTTTTTGAGACAGGGTCTCGCTTTGTAGTTCAGCTACAAAGCTCACTATGGAGCCCAGGCAAGCCTCGAACTCAGTAATCCTCCTGCCTCTGCCTCCCGAGTGCTGGGATGACAGGCATGAGCCACCACGCCCGGCACAGTGGCATGCAGTATTGATGGCTGGTGGGCGTGAGTCTCCATGCCCAGCATCATATGTGGTCACCGGGGATCGAACTCAGGACCTTGCGCTTGTGAGGCAGGTGCCAGAACCACTGAGCTAACTAACCCTCTGGCCCCCTTCTTCACTTTTTATAATACAAACCCTACTCTTCCCCAAGTTTTAGTTTGGACACACATCTACTTGCTATGGCCCAGATTAGACTGCCCAAGTTGCCTTAATATCATATCCCAGAATAGATGACTTAAATAACAGAGATTTATTTCCTTGGTTCTGGAAGTTTGAAGACCAAGGTCAAGTTCTTGGTGAGGTTAGTTTCTCTGAGGCCGCTCTTGGCTTGTGGCTGGCTGCCTTCTCCCTGTGTCTTCATATCCTCCTTTGTGTCCTGATCTCCTCTTCTTATAAGGGCATCAGTCCATGTAATAAGGCCTACCTTCCTGGTCTCTTTCAAACTTAATTTCCGCTCTAAGGACCATGTCTCCAAGTGGTCATATTCTGTAGTAATAGGGACTAGGACTTTGGCATATGAATTTTGGAGGACATGACTCAGCCTAGAACAAGTTTGTATTTCCCAGCCTCTCTTACAGTGACCTCATGGCCATGGGACTCAGTTCATTCCCGCAGAATTTGTGCGGAAGTGCTAGGTACACCTTAGGGCAATCCCTAACTCCAACCCCTGAACTTCCTTCACTTTCTCCTCCCCAGTGTCTGGATCAGGTGCCCTGCACAGATGGGAGCTGCTTAGCAGGATGGCAGAGCTGACCACTTACCTCCTGATGTCTCAGGAAGGATGATTTGATGGGTTAGAACTGCCTGACTCCTGGGTCGTCATTCTCATAATAACAAAATTTTCACAGCAGATAATACATAGTTTTGTTCTTGTGTCTGCAGACTGGATGGGCATCCGGTGCTCTAGCTGGGCTTGGTGTGGCGGCCGGTGCTACAGCTCCAGTCTCTTTGATCCACCTCTTTTGTCTTTCTTGAGCCAGCAGGTTGCTAGATAATGTTCTCAGGATTAACAGATGGAAAGAGAAAGGCCTCTTACAGCCTGGTCTCACTGGAACATCACCGGGTGGGCTGTGTTCGAGCAAGGCAAAGACCCAGGCACCCTCCTATGGCCAAGCACAGTGGGAGTAAGAACTTAGGTTTGAATGCCAAACTGTCAGGCTTCCAACCCTGGCGTCACCTTTTACTGGCTGAGTCACCTGCTACAAGTCAGCTTTGGCGTTTTGTGTTCCTATTTCCCCCAAGGAATTCAGCAAATAAATACATGTTATGTATTTAGAGCAATTTCTAGCTTTTAGTAACACTACCCTTAAGCCTTTGCGCAGGCTACAGGCAGGAAACAGAAAAGGAAACCGGGCAGCAAATGTTTGGACCATGACAAGCTATGGAGAAGGAAGGATGAACTCATTTAGCAGATCCAAGAAAGAGGAATCTTTAGTCAGCAGTAGGGAAAGCCAAGAAATAGCCCGATTTACTGTGACTCCCGAGACAAAGACATTGGCAGCCTCACACACTCCGGAAGTGAAAGAGGAAGAAGGACCGGAGCTGCCTTATCTCTGCAGAAGGCAGAAGGTTTGTTCTCCAAAGAAGATAAGACAGACGGTCCCGAACTGGAGGGCATGAGGAAGGGGACAGGGAGAAATTCAGTAAACCCCAGAAGGTGTGAGGGCATCCGTTTCTTGGCATTCCCCTCCATACGTAGCCAGGCCTTTCTCACACTACGTACCAGGCTTGCTGGGAAGAGTAGCATCATGCTTGATGACACATCTCTTCTAAGACAGACTTGTAAGAGATGCAGCTTCTGCTCTTCTCCATCTTTATTTGCTACATGGGAAGTAAGCCACCGTGCCACACGGCTACTCAAGCAGCCCCCAGGAAAGGCCTCTGTGATGTATCCTTAGGCAACTATAGTCCACCAAAGTAACACAGCAAGCAAGAAGAAGGCAGGCAGGAGGTTCAGGAAGTGAGTAGCTATATACAGCAGAGGGTTAAGGAGCTACTGTGGATGCTGGAGAAAAAAGCTCCAGTGACTGGGAAGCAGGTCTGGAGAGGAACCAGTGCAGTATGGGGCAGCCTGTAAGCTCTGGAAATTCTGAAAAGGTTGTGCAGAAGTAACAGCCTATGTATTGGAACACACATGAGTTTGGGGATACATTACTGATGAGTACGGAGAAGAACATCAAAATGAAAAAAATTTAAGATAACTATTGATTTTAGGGCAAATAAAATGTTCTGTAGTAGAAAATGTTTATATCATCCTATTTGGCTCAAGAGTAGATTCTGCTTAATGATCTAGGCAAAATTATCACTGTTCTATCAATACATGAAAGACAAGTAACACTCAGAGAGAGAAAGAGAGAGAGATCCTAATGTGAAGTCAGTAAATAATGTCTAAAACTGAGAAATCAGAAAATAGCAACACTGTAATTACACATATAATTAAAGACTCAGACAACAGGCACGAATGAGAGCCAAGGAAAGTCACTCAGAAGAGCTGATGTCTCTGGCCTTTGTGATTTAGATGTGGCAGTGAAGGAGCCAGAACTATCTTTTCCATTACAAACATTTTTAGAATGACTTCATCTCACAAATTCTAAGGCACAAACTTTCCACAAGTTGACATTTCTGAAACTGATTTTTTTTGTCACCAATGGCAGTTTACAGCTGGTAGCACTATATTATCTTTTGCTACTGGTAAGATATATTTATAATGTGTCTTCCAATACTTGTCACTTTAGTGGTCTGCTCCCCCTGCCAGGACTCTCTGGCTAATGTTTGCCTCTGCAGTGCCAGGGCAGTGAGAAGGCAGAATTAGTGTCTTTCATCTTTGTGCCACGTTGTCTGGCATGCCTAGTACATAGCTGGTACTCAGTAAATACTCCTGAGTATTCATGTGTCCATGAACTCCGGGGAAGGCACTGGCTGGGGACACCAGAGTCACACCTTAGCTGTGACTGCACATTAGTCATTGCTTTCTCGCTACATGACATTCACGTACAGGTGAACTCTCTCAAATACTTAATGCATTTCGTTCTGTGGCAGCTCTGTTTTTCTCAATGAATTGTTCATGCTTCACTGTTGCTGCTGCTATTTTTAAGTCTCCAAGTGAAAGAATTGCCGTGGGTTCTGAAACCGCCAGACACCAACAGCAGGACCACAGAGGACGCTCTGACCGCTTCAGCCACCGGCATCCCGACCCTGGTTCCCGAGCAGGACGCTGTCCCTGCCCTGAATTATCCACAAGAGCCTCATTTTGTAAGAATACGTACTGTGTTGGGGTTCCGTAGAGACGCAGAGGCAACAATGTGGGGATGAGGAGACTAAGGACCCCTGGCTCCACCATTCTGCCCTAACCAGAAAGGAACAAACGGCGCTGAACATGCTCCTCGGGGGTTTGGTATCCACTCTTGTGACGGGTTAGTGCCAGATGTTCTGAGAGCGAGGGGAGTCCGAATGAGGTTCCAGGGCAGTTCTGAGTTCGCTCTGAGTATCCAGCCACATCAAGGAATTCTAATCCATTTTGCTCATGATATTCACCTGTGCTTCATGTTCGAGATGCAAATGGAAGTGTTTTTGAATGGGATGACACGAAGATGATAATTTGCTTTCGAGTTTTCTGGGGAAAAGGAAGGCTAGGGCGGCACTCAAACTGATGTGTCGCGGTGTGACAGCCACTGAGGCTGGATGCTGAGTGCTCAGCAGGGCGCTGCCCTCTCTGCCTTCAACTGTTTGAAAATTTCATCTAAAATTGAAAAATAAATGTAAAATACATTTATGAATAAATAACAAAATATCCTCTCCAGGAAGCTGCCTAAGGTTCTGTGGCCTTAGTCAAAGGAGGCAAAACACTAAAAATAGCCGAGAGATTTATTTGGTTTCTCCACATGTCATCTTTGATCATTTATCACAGCGACTCACAGTTATTTAATCTGTTCTGTAGACGCACTGAATGGAGCACACTTCTGGGGAGGGAGAGAGGTCCCTTCGTCCCCATGTGAACATGTCCCCTTCAGTGGAAGGACGTGCCTTTTCCTAACCTTTCTCTGTGGGCCTCAGTTTCCCCACAGAACACTAAGTGTAAGGGCAATGGCAGGCTGCTTCCCAAAGACCTTGCTAGGATCAGAGTACACGCTGTAGCTTTTTTTTTTTTTTTTTTTTTTTTTTGAGACAGGGTCTCGCTTTGTAGTTCAGGCTGGCCCTGAACTCACTGTGGTGCCCAGGCAAGCTGCCGTGAACTCAGCAATCCTCCTGTCTCTGCCTCCCGAGTGCTGGGATGACAGGCGTGAGCCACCACGCCCGGCACTGTGGTATGTGGTATTGATTGCTGGTGGGTGTGAGTCTCCACTCCCAGCATGGTATGTGGTTACTGGAGATCGAACTCAGGACCTTGTGCTTACGAGGCAGGTGCCGGAACCACTGAGCTAACCCTCCAGCCCTGTACATTTTTATTTTTAAACTAAACACCATGAACATCTTTCTAAGCATGACATAATCTGCCACAATATTGCTCTGTATTTTAATAATTCCTCTGACTTCCGTTCTGTCACTTACTTAACCATGCTCTTTGCATTAGTTTTCTCGGGCTGGCATAACAAACTACCATATAGGAGGTGGTTGACAACAGAATGAGGATGTTCTCTTACAAATCTCGAGGCCAGAATTCCCAGAGCAAGTGTCAATTCCATCTTAGGAGTCTCAGAGTGAAAATCTTTCCTATGTGTTTCTTCATCCCAGTTCTAGGGTTGTTGGCATCTTGGGGCATCTTGGCTCATTGCTGCAGAGCTCCAGTCTCTGTCTCCACAATCACGTGGCCATCTTCCCTGTGTGACTCTGTGTGTCATTTTAACTAATTGCATCTGCAGTAACCCCAAATAAGTTCATATTCTGTCACTTGGGAAGTTAGAACTTCAATAAATCTTTCTAGGGGACACAGATCAATTCAAACCTACAATAATGTGGGGTGTTACGTTTTCTAGATTGCTTGGATCCCACTTTTGCTATTAATAAATCATGTCACTCATTTAAAATATGTATACATATAGATGATTGCTTTTGTAATCCCTAGAAATGAGATTTTTTTAGGATGAAAAGCTTATCAGTCAGAGCTAGGCCAGAAAAGAGAAATCAGAAATGTTTTCAACTGAGAAGATTTAATATAGGGGATTGAGGACACAGGTGCTGAGAAGATCAACACCAAAAGATCTGAGCTTACCAACCTTTATAACTGCAGGAAGCAGCTGGGATCCTCCAGGCTTTGGAAAGTGAAAAAGTGGTGAGGCAGCCAGAGTGTGTGTGTGTGTGTGTGTGTGCACGCGTGTGTGTGTGTGTGTGAGAGAGAGACAGAGAGATAGAGACAGACAGACAGACAGACCGAGGGATAAAAAGAGAGAGAGGAGGAGGAGGAGATAGAGAAAGACAGAGTGGTAATCTCTGCTTTTGTGTTTTTTGTGTTGATATAACAAAATGCACAAGACTGGGTAATTATAGACAGCAGAGGTTTATTTGGGCTACAATTTGAACATGGCAGGTTAAAAAGCATGGCACTGCATTTGCTCAACCTCTGGCGAGAGTCTTTCTTGCTGCACTGTAACATGGCTGTGGGCATCACAGGTTGAGACAGAGCAAATACGATAGTTTTTCTGCCCCTTCTTATGAAGATACACATGCCATCAAGCGAGGCCCACCCTCCTGACTTCCCCTAACCCTAATTACTTCCCAAAGGCCCCACTTCCAATGATCATTAGCATGTGACTCTGAGGATTAAGGGTCCAACACACAAATTCTGAGGAGCAAACATTCAAACCATACCCTTCCCTTGGCTCATGCTGAGACCAGCAGAGAACGACACTGCAAGGCCACAGCTCGACCTCTCAGAGGTCACCGCCACAAGGTGCACATCTCTGAGCCAGGATCCCATGGGGCTCTCAGAGTGTGGCTGCTGCACAGATGCAAACGGAATCGCTGCTGTACAAGGGACTCAGATGGAAGCCAAAGAGACTCCGTCCCCTCTCTCTCCCTTTTGGCTTCCACCAGTGCTTGCATCTGGCCAAGAAGAAATCACCAAGACGTCAAGAAAATGTAGTGTGCAGACACTGAGCCCCGCCATTACAGGACAGGATTGTTCTACAGGCATGTGATGTATATTGTTCCAATCTCCTCTGGAGAGTTTCAAAATACACTATTGCCAGGAGGCAGGAACCACTAGCTCCCACAGCTCGGTAGCACCAACAATCATTTAAAATTTGTGCTCTATTTGACAGGAAAGAAATTATGTCTTGTACTCCTTTGTCTCTTGTTGACTTTTAGTCATGTCAAATATATTTCCTACATTTTTTGGCCACTGCATTTATTACCATTATGTTTATGGATTATTAAGTATGAAGCTGAAATAATTAAAATGTCAGATTTTATGTCCTTTGCCCATTTTTATTAGAATATTTGCCTTTTTCTTATCAAGTCATAGCACTACTTTATGCATTAAGGGTATTAATCCTTCCTGTACACCACATGCTACAAATAATATTTTCTCATTGTAGTTTGACATTTAGTTTTATTTATAGTGTTTTTGATGTCAGGCTGCTCAATTAAGTGGAAAAAACTATTAATCTTTTATTTTTATGTGTTCGCCTTTGGTTTCATACTTAGAAAGCTCTTATCCAGGCCAAGATTACATAAATGTTTAGAGTTTATTGATCCCTTGTGGTTTTTACATTTTAACAGTATTTTTGATACCAATCTTTATATAGAATTTAATATTTAAGGATATGATGTGAATAATAAACTTTTCCTCTAAAACTCAGAATGCCTTCTTTATTTTCTATTACATTCTGATGATATGTAATAGATAGATAGATAGATAGATAGATGATAGATAGATAGATAGATAGATAGATAGATAGATAGATAGATAGATAGATAGATAGATAGATTCACAGCTGACTACATCTGTGTGTTTCTGGACTATCTCCTTTTCCCATTAATCCATCTGATCACTACATTTTTTTTACTACATCTTCACAAAAATGGAAATTCCATGAAAGTTGCCTCCATCCCACCAGTGCCCAGAATGGTGTCTGGCACCTACTAAGTGCTCAGTAAATATGCGTGGAATCATTAATTGAATAGGAATTACTCTTATTTTTCTGAATCAGGTTTACTGAGGTGTAATTTACGACAGCCAGTGTTACAGTGTGTGACTGTGGGAACATGAAGGATGAAAACATTACTCAGAGACGAGAGTTGGTCCAAACACCAAGAGGTCCAGAGAGATTGTCCCAACAAGAGTAACTCCTACATCAAGGAGTCTCAAGATAGAAGCCCCAAACCAAGAACTCTCTGGCTTTTACTAAAAAGAAATATAGGAAGAAAAACAGTTTGGGTGGGCAGTGTGTCAGGAACAAGCTGCTCTCCTACATTTTTATTTATATTTTATTTACTTACTTACTTATTTATTTATTTATTTGGAGACAGGGTCTCGCTTTGTAGTTCAGGCTGGCTCTGAGCTCACTATGGAGCCCAGGCAAGCCTTGAACTCAGCAAGCCTCCTGTCTCTGCCTCCCGAGTGCTGGGATTACAGGCGTGAGCCACCATGCCCAGCCTACATGATATTATTTAGGTTAATCTAAGCAATTTATCAGCCATGGGAAGGATAATGGCAGAACCTGGCATGCTTCCCTAATCCAAACACTTTGCTGTTCTCAGAATGTGTTTTTGGTCCTTAATCTTTACCATACACCTCAGGGCCTATGTGCTTTTGCCCCATAGGTCCCCATTTACATAGCACTTACATTCTATCCCATAGTATAAGTAACTTAGAGGTGATTTGTGCCAGAGATTTAGCTCAGCATTTCTGGCCCCTGCCTAGCAAGCGCAAGATCCTGAGTTTTCAATCCCCAGTAATCACATACAACAATACCAGGCATAGTGACTCACACCCACCAGCAATCAGTACCACATATACCACATACCACAGTGCCAGTTGTGGTGGTTCACACCTGTAATCCCAGTACTTGGGAGGCAGAGGTAGGATGATTGCTGAGTTCGAGGTTTGCCTGGGCTAAATAGTGAGCTGAGGGCCAGCCTGAACTACAAGGAAAAAAAAATTTAGAGGTGATTTGAAGAGTATGGGAGAATAGACATAGATTATATTTAAACCTCCACTATTTGATATAAAATACTTGAACATATAGAGATTTTAGGGTCTTTAGCAGTCCAGAACCAACCCCTCATGGATATGGAAGGGTATCTGTTTATCTTTCTCCAGGCTCATCCATGTGATAGCATGACAGAATTTCTCTTCCTTTCTAAGGCTGTAAAATATTCCACTGTATCTACCAAGTCCTTGTGTAGTCTGCCCATCCCACCCCTGGAGACTGATCTGTTTTCTATACCAGTAATTTGCAGAATTTTCTGCAACCTTAGGAAAATATTCCCCAAGGATGCATAATTTTGCTTCTTCTGCTTTTGTGCCTATTGAAAACCAGTGGATGACAAGCTTAACCCTGATAACCACCTGCAATTATTCTAGGCCTTGTAGAAATTAGATCAATTGTTGTAAACCAATAACCCCACTTTCTGTATTGTACATTGATCTCTTGTGACTTTGATTTATGTGAGTTAGACCCTAAGCTTCTGGACTTTCTTTGCAGTAGAGCAAAAAGACCATGGGAAGAATCTCCACTCAGATTTAAACTCACTCAGAGTTTAAATCTGATCCCTGCTGCTTACTGTGTGGCCTTGGGCCAGGCACTGAGCCCTGAGAGTCTCACTGTCCTTGTGTGCAAAACTGAGCCAGGCTCATCTCTGCCACATGATTCCACCATGGAGGTAGAACAAGGAGCCATCTGGAAAAGGTCTACCAGAGAGTGTGACTCTAATGTTCTTTCTTTCCTTCCTTCTCTCTTTCCTTTCTTTCTTTTCTTCTTGCCTTCTTCCTTCCTTCCTTCCCCTTTCTTGCTTTCTCTCTTTCCTTTTCTTTCTCTTTCTCTCTCTCTCTCTCTCTTTCTTTCTTTCTTTCTTTCTTTCTTTCTTTCTTTCTTTCTTTCTTTCTTTCTTTCTTTCTTTCTTTCTTTCTTCTTTTTCTTTCTTTCTTCATGGTCTTGCTTTGTAGTTCAGGCTGGCCCTGAGCTTACTATGCAGCCCAGGCAAGCTTTGAACTCACAGCAATGTTCCTGCCTCTGCCTCCCTAGTGCTGGGATTACAGGCGTGAGCCACCATGACCTGCACTGTGGTATGTGGTACTGATTGGTGGTGGGCATGAGTCATTGCACCCGGTATTACTGTTTGTGGTCACTGGGGATCAAAGAGGGACTTTTGACTTGCTAGATGGGCGTTGGAAGCACTGAGCTAAATCTCTGGCCCTCTGATGTTATCCCTAATCACTTGTCCCACCTCTACCAAGCCGAGCAGGAAGCTCTGGGCCCAAGAAACTCTGTAACACTCAGCCTCAGAAAAAGCAGCCATAGGATCTGGCTGGTGCCTGCACCAAATCCAAGCTTCAGGAAGCCCTGCATGAATGGGAGCTGCTGGCACTGCAGTGGGCATGCTGCTGGCATCCTCTGCAGCCCACAGATGCC
>PVIC010056807.1:0-10830 GCA_004025085.1 Thryonomys swinderianus
TCGAGCAGAGGCCGTCTGGCTTGAGTAACCTTTCCTGCCTGTGCTGATGGGCGGAAACCCGGTCTCCCCAGGCCGCTCCACAACACCACGGCTCTGGGTTGGCTTTCTGGGTCTGTAGTCACCTCCACGGTTCAGGAGTTGATCTTCCCTGGAGTTCAGTCCAAAGGGGAGTCCTTCATGCCAGCTTGACATTTTTTCCCCAGCAGACACCTCTTTGTCTTTTCAGATCACCAAGAAGAATAAAGGGTCAACCGAGTGCATGAGTTGCTGGCCAGAATTTCCCAGGCCATGCCAAAATAGCCTCCATTAGGCAAGGACCTGTGCAATAGTTGCCCAACCACAAACCAAGCCCTTCCCTCGAACTCCTGATTGTCTACCGGCCTCCTCCTCCTTCTCACTATATCACTTTCATGTAGTGAGTACTCAATGGGTGTCAGATGGGTCACAACCCTCTGTTAAGTAGATATTTTTATTAACATTTTTATTGGTCAAGAAATGGGGATTGGGTGCATTTGCTCAGTACTCCAAATGGCAGAACTAAGATTGGAAGCTGAGGCTTTGGGGTCTTAAGTAGGGGAATAAAAACTGAGAGACTAAAGATGAAGGATACCATCATCTTCTCTCTTTCTACCTAAAAATGAGTAGATCCTCCAGCTAAATCTATCACCAAATCTTAATACATTGTGACAATGCTCCCATACCTTGTTTGCTTTTGCACATTTGCAGACTCACATGGGGCTTCAGATCCTAAAGCTAGGTGACCTGAGCCTCAGCTTACACCATTTCTAAGTACCTTTTGACCTTGAACAAATCAATTGCTCTTATTTCCAGTTTTGTCATCTTTAAAAATAAATACAAATGGGGCCGGAGATTTAGCTCATTGGTTCCAGCGCCTGCCTTGCAAGTGCAAGGTCCTGAGTTCGATCCGGTAACCACATACAACAATGCTGGGAGTGGTGACTCACACCCACCAGCCATCAATACCACATACCACAGTGCCGGGCGTGGTGGCTCACACCTGTAATTCCAGCACTCAGGAGGCAGAGACAGGAGGATTGCTGAGTTCGAGGCTTGCCTGGGCTACATAGTGAGTTGAGGGCCAGCCTGAACTACAAAGCGAGACCCTGTCTCAAAAAAAAAAAATACAAATGTTATGAGATTCCACTCATAGGAAGTACCTGTATAGTCAAATTCACACAGACAAGCTGAACCAACTAACAAAAAAGAGAGAAACGCCTCAAGTAGCTGAAATCAGAAATCAAAGGGGAGCATTTCCCTGGCTTCACAGCACTAGAGAGGATTCTAAGAGAACACCATGAACAATGATATGCTGGGATATTGGATAGTGTAGCTCAGTGGTGGCAAACCCATGGCACGCATGTTATCATGTTTTTCTTTTAAGACCAAAGATGTTAGTGGACTTGTTCCTTTCTCTAAATGAAGACCTCAGCATTCAGATTTAACTGCAGTGTTAGCACTTGGTGATAGATAAATGCTTTGGGACTGCAGTTTGGACTCTCGGTCTCTAAAAGGTTTGCATCACTGGTCTAGATGAAATGAGAAAATTCCTAGAAAGAAACACCTTACCAAGACTGAATTGTAAGAGTGAGTCAGCAATAAAAAAAAAAAATCCAAGAAAGGAAAGCCCAAGACAAGATGGCTTTACCAAAGATTTAAAGAAGAATTAACATGAATCTTTTCCAACTTATCCCTCCAAATTGAAGGAAAGTGAGTATTTCTTAACTTACTGTATGAGTCAGCATTACCTTTATTACAAAGCTAGATAAGGGGCCTTTAAGAAAATAAAACTACACACTAATATCCCTGATGAATACTGATACAAAAGTCCTCAGCAAAATGCCACCCAATATTCTAGAACATATTTTAAAAAGTGTGCTAGAAGGACTAGCCAGGGAAATTAGGCAAAGAAAAGAAAGAAAAGGCATTCAAATTGGAAAGGAAGAAGTATAATTGTCTCTATTCAAAGATGACATAATTGTATACGTAGAAAGCCTTAAATGTTCACACCAGAAAGGTTATAACTGGTAAATGAATTCAGCAAAGCTTCAAAATACACAATAGCACATAAAAATCAGTTTCACTTCTATACTGGGACAAGGAATCATCTGAAAAGAAAATTAAGAAGATAACTTGTTTATACACTAGCACTAAAAAGAGTAAAACACTTGATAATTAATTTAACTGAGGAGTAGGCTTATATGTTAAAAGCTATCTACCCAAACATTGCTGAGAGAAATTAAAGGCAGCACCAATAAATGGAAAGGCATCCTATATTCATGCATTGGAAGTCTTAATATTATTAAAAGGTCAATGGTACCCCCAAACAATCTACAAATTCAGTGTAATTTCCATCAAAAACCAATGTTTTCTGAAAAATCTATTCTAAAATGTTTATGGGACATTTACTATCCAAAATAATCTTTTTTTTTTTTTTTGAGACTGGGTCTCACTTTGTAGTTCAGGCTGGCCCTGAGCTCACTATGTAGCCCAGGCAAGCCTCAAACTCAGAAATCCTCCTGCCTCTGCCTCTGCCTCTGCCTCCCGAGTACTGGGATTACAGGCATGAGCTACCATGTCAGGCATTGTGGTACTGATTGCTGGTGGGCGTGAGTCACCATGTCCAGTATTCTTTTATGGGGTTATCGGAGATCAGACCAGAGACCTTGCACTTGCTAGGCAAGCGCTGGAACCAATGAGCTAAATCTCTGGCCCCAAAATAATCTTGAAAGAGAACAAAGATGTCTGTGAGACCACAGATTTTTCTATTCTTTCAGAAAACATTGTATTTCAGTGAAGATTGCACTTTGAGACCTTGAGCAAGTTACTAAATCTCTCTGTTCCCGTTTCCACTCTGCAGATGAAGAACATATTATCCACCTTGGAGCTTTCATGAGCATCAAGTGCATAAATGCACATGACCAATTCCCATGATGAATATAATCATTATATATTTCAAACGTGTTAATAAAGCTTTCTAAACATTAAAATGAAACAAGCGTTTAGGAGACAGTCTGGGACACAGTAAGCACCATCTAACAAGAGCTACTGTTAATCTTTACTAATGTTATTTCCTGGACCCTTGGGGAAGTCCAGGGAATATCTGCCTGTATCCAGATTCCTGTAAGAGTGCCTCAGTTAATTGATGCTCTTTCTTCTATTTTGTAGAGCAGTCAAAACTAACAGCCAAAAAAGAGAAATGAACCAGAAAAGTGAATCACTCCTCTTACCCACACAGGGAAAACCCCATGGCTGCCATGCTCAGAACTCCACAGGGTGCCTCAGAATTCACCTGTCAAACAAACAGGAGGAGTTCACTTCCTATCACTTAACTTGGCACGGATGGCAAAGGGACAGCCCTTGTCTCCCAAAGCCAAACTCATGCCCCTTTGTCGGTCATAAAACTGCACTACATCTTAGAACACTTTTCTCATCATTCCTGTCGTGCAGTTGGCACCTAGGAAGGAACCTGAGCCTCCGAAGGGCACGACCCTGGAAAGAATCCATCACTGCGTCATCCCCAAGTGGAAACTGTCTCGCTAAGCAAACTGGAAGTGGGTGTGGGATGGCTGCACTTTATTCTGTTCCTTCTCTCTCGTGAAATGCATTGGTTATGAATCCAGAGAAGGTGGAGATTCCCCTGAGAATGACCCACAGGTGCTGAGCGTCCTCCATTGGCTACTGCAGTGCAAGTTTTCGATGCCAGCTCCAAAAGAACCAGGTAACAGAAAGCAAGAAAATATGCTCATGGAATCCCCCAGCCAAAGTGTACTAGAAAAGTTGTCTTTGTGTATACAAAGTCAAATACTGGGACAAGGCCAGCATGTCACCTGGTTCAGGAGAGAAACTTTTTAGGGCCAGGATTATTGCCTTTGAGCAGGGCTAACTGTTACCAGAGACGCCAGATCTGGCTGTCTTCCGCGTCCCAGCTTGACCACACTTTAGGTGGGAAAGCCAAAGTGGGCATGTGGGAATTTCCAGCAGCCGGAACTCCTGCTCATGAAGCAGTCCCAGTGATTGTGTGTCCCTGGGCCAAGACTCTCCCAGTCGTTTCACTTTCTGTCTCCACAGTGTCACCTAGGGGCAAATACAGTATTGAGAAACCAATAGGAAAAGAAAGCCTGGGGCTTTCTGGTGGTTCGAACTGGTTTGTTTGTGTTCTCTGTATGGGCTCTGGCTCTAAATAAAACCTATCTTTCTGGAAGTCAAGTCATGATGAGCAACCACCTCTCGTCCCTGAGCCAAAGTTAAAAATAAGTGTGCCATGAGATCAGGCATTGATGAAGAGTTGAATTATAAATGGACTGTTCTCCTTAAAAGAAACACCACTGATTCAGGCTTTCATAACTTCATGGTAAGACATGGACCATATTTGCTCCTAGAAAAACATAGTTGAGGACATCTCTGAACAAGTTACCCCAAGTCCCTTACACAACAGTCTATAATCTAATTTCCCAGGCAGAATGTTTACTCCTCCACACAAAATATTTCTTCTTTTTTTGAAATATTTTTTTCAGGAGGGTGTCTGCTTCTTTTCCTTTTTCTCTTTTGGCACCAGGAATTAGATTTGCAAAACAGGCATTGCACCCCTGAGCTACACCCCTGGCCCAAATGTTCTTCTTAGAAAGAAAAAAAGTTCTCCTGTGACTTTGCTCTCTGTCTCTCCCTCTCTCTCCCTCCCTCTCTCTTTGTTCTTCCCTGTACCCCTTCTTTTGCATCAAATGATGAAATTCAGATGGTCCACCATTTCTGTTTTTGCATTGTGTGCTAAGAATACTAGAGTCAAATTTCATGCTTAAACTCTACCCACATGAATAGAATATTTCCTACTTTGTCATAACTTATTTCCCACCTCTTTTTAAAAATTCATTTCCATTGTATTTAAAACTGTAAATATCCTCATGTTGCTTTTAAATAACAAGGTAGAATAAAATTGCCTCATTATGATTAATTAAATCTAGGGTAAGCTTGCAGCCATTCCACTTGTGATTGAGCTAAGGATCTAATGTGCCCGAGGCACTGGTAAAGGCTGCTATTCAGAAAGAATTGGCCAGGGCTGGGGGTTTAGCTCAAGTGGTCCCGCACCTATCTTGAAAGCACAAGGGCCCAAGTTTGATCCCTCAGACCACCAAGAAAAAGCAAATAAGGGACCAAAAAAAAAAAAAAAAAAAAAACAGGCTCTGGGTTTTTTGGGTTGCTGACTTAAACTACCTTCTTCGGGTTGATCTGAATTCACCGGTGAGACTGGGGTACAGATAATTCGTACACTCTCTCGTTTGAAAGGACCCTATGGTGCAGGGAAGCGTGGCAGGTGCATTGGCTCAAAACAACCTTTCCCACTATCACCACTTCCTGCACCTGCACAAACTCATGTTCTTATCTTTCAGCTAAACCTCGCTTCTGTCATAAAGGACCCACTTGTCAAAAGCAGCTTCTGAAAGGAAAGTTCATCCCAGTGCACAGGAACTAAACTCGGGAGATTCTAGCAGCACTCTGGGAAAAGCTGAGTTTGTCACATCCGTGTGTGGAGGGGCTGACACTGGGAGATAGAGATAATGTCAGCTCACTGGGAGACATTTCACCTGTGAGCCGATGGCTCAACACCAGGAGAGACATCAGCAGCTAACTGTGGAAGGAATTAGGCTTATCTAGGTATGGAAGGGCTGAGGAATCTGGGGTGAAATGGTTATGACTTGGATGCTCAGGAACGGTCTGCTCAAGTTTGTGGACAATTACTGGACTTCTCGGTTCCAGGAGGGTTGTAGACATTCTTGAGTCTGTTTGCCCCTTTCACTGAGGAGCTACTGTTGTTTGCCGAAAGCAGCCTGTCTGCTTTGTTCCATTTCTTTGTGAAGAACTCGCTTATATCAGGTCAGCTGGCTAACAGAAGCTAGGTATATACCAAAGGCACATCGGCAAGCATTATTCGCATTGATTTTTCTATAACTTCTAACAGTGAAAAAACAAAGGTATTCCTGGAAAGGGTTGGAAGCATGGGTCGGGGTGTTTGGCTCCCCCACCTACATGTTTGATACAGTATCTAGGCTCACTAGCCCAAAAGGTGCTAACCACATTATAGTCTTAAGCTATTGTTTTATCTCTAGCTACTGTCTGGCTGCAGGCCTGGCTGCGAGTTTCCGCCTTGATGCCGGCTCTCTTCAAATTTGCCTCCAGCTACAATTTGGATGTGTCTCATCCTCTACACTCCCTCCCTCCAGGGCCCAATCCTTTCCTTACTACCTATTAATTTCTATCTAATTTAGCTGTCTATGACACTTTATCTGTTGTAGGGACCTGGTCACATGCATATCTGTCCACCTTCTTCCAAGCACAGAGTAACAACTTAGTACTACTTCAGAGACTAGAAGGGCACAATTTCTTAAGAAACTGACTCAAACCCTTTGGGTGACACAGGGAAAAGGTTTATTTTTTCTTTTAATTTTTAATGCTTTGAGGAAGGAAAGCGGGATTTAGAAGGAAAATATTGTGCCATGGTGCTCATGGAAGAGACTGCTGATCCTTCTCACTGGGCTCCCTCCCTCTTTCACAACGCTCCACTCTCATCCTACAGAGTGGATTTCTTTTCCTACTTTTAATTGGCCTGCACATGCTCTGTAAATTGTGTTTCTTTTCTTTTCATATCTTTAAGAAATATAAAGCCTTGTGTCCTAGTTACTTCTTGCTTACTACTGAGACAAAATACTTAACACCCAAAGTAAAAGGGGCAAAGGTTCATTTACCTCAGTTGTAGAGGTTTCAGCCCATAGTTGGCTGGCTCCAAGGCAGGGTGGCACATGGCAGAAGGAGAAAACAGTTCTTTGCACACAGAAGACAGCAAAAGCAGCAAGAGACTGTAACAGGATCTTTCTACCCCTTTATCTTATCCAGACTACTTAGGGCAGGTAGCACTCATACCCTTAAACCTAGTGCTCTTGAGTCTAGCATTGCACCGTGACTTAATTCCAGGCACACACTCTAGATCCGGCCACCTCTGAAAAGCCCTCACCTATGAGGACCACATGAGGCTTTGTGGAGACATCTAAACATGAGCCATAACACCTTGTTACTCTTTGCACTTGTCTTGACCAATTCTTTGTTTGGAATAGAAAAAACCTAGAAACTACTTCTAGAAGGAGACTCCAACACTCTAAAACCTGGCAACAGATCTTAGTGAAGCCACTCGAGAGGTAAAGCCTTTGAGTATGGTTTTGTTTCCCTCTTTCAAATCTATGGCCAAGAAGCTTCCATCCCATGAAGGTCCAATCTCCTTCTCATGTTTTCTCTCCCAGGATGGGCTTTTATCCCTCAGAGGCTCAAATCCTTTGGTCATCAGAGAGAGAGAGAGAGAGAGAGAGAGAGAGAGAGACAGAGAGACAGAAAGAGAGAGAGAGAGAGAGAGAAAGAGAGAGAGAGAAACAGAGGAGGGTAAAAATAAACAGAAGATAAAGAGCAGTTTTTTCATGGCTCTAGGAATAGTTTCCTAATGTGTCCACCATATGGGATGGGGGAAGGGAAAATAGCTTCTGTGTTTTTCCTAGCCAACATGAGGGGCATAGGTTAGCCTCAAGTTTATCACTCACCCCTTTTCTTTCTTTCCTCTTCCCACTTTTGGTCACTGATTGGGGTTTGAGGTAGTAAAAAGCTTCCAGAGAACTCAGAACAAAACAGAACACTCAAGTTCCATGCACACAACCTACAGTTTAGTATTTTTTCTTTTTTTTGAGACCGGGTCTTGCTTTTATAGTTCAGGTTGGCCCTGAGCTCACTATGTAACACAGGCAAGCCTCAAACTCAAAGCAATCCTCCTGCCTCTGCCTCCCAAGTACTGGGATTACAGGCATGAGCCACCCTGCCCAGCATTGTGGTATGTGGTACTGATTGCTGGTGAGCATGAGTCACCATACCCCTGTGGTATATGGTTCCTGGGAATTGAACTCAGGATTTTGCTCTTGCAAGGCAGACACTGGAAGCAGTGAGCTAAATCCCTGGCCCTAGTATCCCTTTCTGACCTCATGTTCATGCTCTCCATAATACTAGGCCCAGCTTTCTCACCCTTTTGGAAAAAATAGTTATTAGTAACTTAGTCTGCTTGAGTAGTCACCTAATCCAGTTTACTCCTGTTTCTGCTGGAATTCTCATCTATATTTTTCCCCAGATGGCTTTTATTCCCTGGGTAAATTCTTAGTGAATCACTTTCTAAGGACCTTATTTCACCTTCCTGCCATATTTGGTAGCCATTTTGGTTCATCATGTAAGTTAGCCACCTGCACTAACCATGTTTGTCAACCATTTTAGTTGGTTACATGGTTCCATCCTACTTGTCCCTTCCACCTCAATTGGCTTCATGGTCACCAGGAAATCTCACCCTTGTAGGTAACAGCTAAGCCTCCAATTTTAAAGATCACATGAACCTCTTCCCCTCTTCTCTTCTAAATCAGGTTAGATTCCTTCCCTGTTTTATTTTCTCTAACAAAAATTAAGATAATTTAGAAATATATGCCTGATGCCTTGAGCAAAACATAGGAACAGCCAGTAAACATCAACTAAAGTGGCTGTTCATAAGCAAAAGTATTGTAAACCTCTGAAACATTACCAGAAACCTCTGCAGTAGGCTCCAGATTCCTGCTCAGTGTACAACACAAGCCTGAGGGAAAAAACTAAGACAGAAATAAGACGGAAAGTGGAGAGCCAGGACCATGCATGTTGGTGCAACCCAACAAAAAAACTGAGGAGTTAATGCCACTGATTTGTCTTAGTAATCAATTGGGGTAAAGGGTAGCTAAGTGCGAGGGCAGGACTATATGCAAAGATATACAGCTGTGCAGTTTCTCAGGGAACTAATGGAGACAAGTCTTGTAAAGGAAAAGGACAAAGTCTTCTCAAATTAGAAACAAAACATACAAAATATGTGGTTGCAATTAGAACATTCTCTCTCTAGTTAAGGTTTTAGTTGTTGGAATGGAATTTGAATGCAAGTTAGTCAGACCTCAACAAGTAGGCTTTGGCCAGACCCACTTCTCAAAACAAGCAAAGGTGAGGTTAACTCTTTACAACCTGTGTGAGACCCAACTTGACAGAAAGACAGCCATTTTGTTAAAAACTTCCACTCCTGTAACCTCCCTGTGAACCCAGCACTTGTCTCTATGGGAATTCCCCACCCCTATCCAATGAGCACAGCCATAGACTGTACCCATCCCATAGAAACAGGAAATGTTTTTAGTGTGTACCTATTCCATAGTAACAGGATGATCTAATTATTGCTATCTTGGCTTCTGAAACTCACTTCTGCAAACATAGAAACTTACTGGAGATGAGGTATAGTAGATTTTGCCTTTAAATAATGTGCTTCATTTCAGCTTGGGACCAACCTCCATGGCCAGTTTCCTGGAGGTTAGGTTCCGGTTAGTCAATAAAACTCTGGGTAGACTTTGAGATCATGTAGTGTCCTGAGAGACTGTCACTTGGTGGGACTTGGTCCCAACAGCCTACATGTCTTATAGCCTGCTTTGTACATAATCGATGTTGCAGTCTCCTGCATGAAAGTAGAACCATCCTTGTACTTAGAACCTCTTAATTTTTTAAAAAGAGGGCTCTATCTCTACTGCCTTTAATAAAGTACTAGTTATAATTATCAGTAAATGCAAGGGATTTTGTTTCTCAGATGGCCAAGGGAACCCTCAGATATGGCTCAATCCTGATCTCTTAAATTTACTGATTCTAAGGGAGGTTCTGAGAGGACTCCACCCTATTCTGGATTTAAGTGACTAATGGAACCCACTGAATGGCTCCACCCTGATCTCTTGGAAGTTTCCAAGGAAGCCTCTGGTAGAGTTCCACCTTTCTCTCTAGGGAGTTAGTGGACCAGAGTCAAGAAGAATCCTTGGTTGGGAGGAGCTCTACTCTGATACCTTAAGAGTTTACTGTTTCTCAAGTGGCTAAGGGGGTCCCCAGATGGGAGATGCCACCCTAAGCTCATGAGAATCCCCAAAGGAGCCCCTAGAGGCTCCACCTTCTTCCTAAGGAGTTAATCGGCCAAGTATGTAGAGTCCTAAGGCTAAGGGAGACACCAGAGGTGTTCATTCTTCTTAGTAAGTCACTAGTGCCCCTGCCAGAGCTTCAGCCAGATACATCTGCTTAGTAAGTAATTAAAACTCCCAAAGAATCTCAAAATGTCTTTTCCTTCTGCACAGTATGCTGTCTGAAGAGCTCCCCGCCCCCGCCACCTTAAGCCTAGGCCCCAAAACAAACTACAGACAACAATATGAACAGCACCCTGCAGATCCCTCTGACCTTGCCACTAAGCCAGTACCCTTGCCACTATCCTTGATTAATGAGAATGGTTTGATCCTGACAATCTGAGAAAAGAATGATTTATCTCTTATTACAATATGGTTTGAGTCTAGCATGAACTAGGAATGCTGAGAGATGGCTACCAAATGGCTGTTTATATCATGACACTATTTTCATTTAAATCATTTCTGCTTAAAGCACAGAAAGTGGAGCAAAATCCCTTAAATTCAGGCTTTTGTTGCTGGAAAAACCAAGAAACTATGGCAATCAAAGTGATCCCTGAAGAGGAGAAGGATATTTTTCTTTTTTTTTTCTTTTTTTTTTTTTTTGAGATAGGGTCTCGCTTTGTAGTTCAGGCTAGCTCTGAGCTCACTATGTAGCCCAGGCAAGCCTTGAACTCAGCAATCCTCCTGCCTCTGCCTCCAGAGTGCTGGGATTACAGGCGTGAGCCACCACGCCTGGTGAGAAGGATTTTTTTTTTTTTTGAGACAGGGTCTCACTTTGTAGTCCAGGCTGGCCCTG
>PVIC010056808.1:0-10833 GCA_004025085.1 Thryonomys swinderianus
ATGTAGGCTCCGGGAGGTAAACTCAGGAAGATTCCTCTTTGAGGAAGAGGAAAAGGGGAATCCGAGCCGAGAACCGGGGGGTGGGGTGGGGGGGTCAGGGCGCTCTGCGCCTGCATCTTTGTTAACAGGGGTGTGGGGAGCGGTACACTTTGTCCGCAACCACTTTGTTCTCGCCCTGAATGTGAGTCACCCCGAGAGCACCCGAGTTACTCCGGACCGTCGGGGCCGAAGGGGACGCGGGTGGCCGGGGCAGGGGGTACGGCGGGGCGGCGGGCGGGGATCAAGGGGCGCGGCCGGGCGGAGGGGACGCGGGCGGCGGGCGCGGCGGGGCGCGGGGTCCCGGAGGGGATCGGGGGCGCGGGGGGGCGCTCACCGCTGCCTAGGGTGGACTCGCAGTGCCAGATGTCCAGGCTGGCCGGCTTCCGGCACGACTCCCACAGCGACAGGTAGTACTGGTGGTCGGCCGTGACCCAGGCCGGGCTCAGCACGGCGCCCAGGTCCAGGCACAGCGCCAGGAAGATGCACACGAGCCCGACCAGCTTCAGCGGGGTCAGCACCGACACGCGCACCTCCTCCATGCCACTGCCCGCAGACGCCATCCCGGCGCCGCCACCGCCGGCCCTCCGGGGACGCGGACGCCTGGCGGGTCCGGGGAGCCGGGTGCCCGACCGCGGCGCGGGGACGAGGTGGCTGTGCGGGTGCGGGGGGCGCCGGCGGCCGCAGAGACTCCGACGCCGCCGCGGCTCCGCTCCGAGGGCTCTGCCCGCGCCCGCGCCCGCTCCGCGGAGTGGCGGGACTCGCTCCGCCCCGGCCCCGCCCCGGCCCCGCCCCGGGCTGCAGGAGGCGGCGCCGGGCGGGAGGAGCGCGGGGCAGCACCGCGCAGCGTCGGGCTCCGCTCCGGCGCCGGAGGCTCCGGCCCGCCCCGCCCGCCCCGCCCCCGCGCTCGCGGGGCGCTGTAGTTCCCGGGCGGCGGGGCTGGCGGTCCGCCCCTGGCTCTGGGCCCCCGGTCACATGGGTTTCCTTCTCCCGGGCCCAGGACCAGGTCGCTTTCCCGGAGGCGTCAGATGCGCGGATTCCCAGTTTGCCTAGGTTGTGGCCGCGGAGCGAGGCAGCCCCGCTTTCTCAGTAACAGCACACCGTTTTCCCAAGGACAGTTTCACATCCCGGGCATTTGAGAAAGGAGGAGAAAGGTGACGAAGACCTTGTGTTGTGTTTCAAACCCTGGACGAGCCCAGGAGCGATGGGACCCCTATTTGCTCAGTCCCACCCCCACCCGCTTCCCCGCCGCCGCTTTCCTTCTCTGGGCTCATCTGCTTTTGCGCCCGCTGCGAAGGGCGTTTGCTCAGGGGACCCTGGCGTTAAAATGGGAACGAGAGTCTGCAAAATGTGAAATAAACCTTATGTGGATTTCTGGTGCTCTGATCTTTGACGACCAAAATCTTAGTTCATTCTGCTTTGCGTTTTGCCCAGCCAGATCTGAGTCCCGACCTAGGTATTCGGCTGCCCTTTCCCCAGAGTGCTCTGGTACGGGGCCTACCGTAGGGAAGCGTGGGATATCTTTTCTTTGAGAAACGAATCGATCTGCAAGTATGTATTTCTTGAACACCTAAGGATTAGCTCAATAAGGCGTTGTCTACTTCTTAGAAGTTTCATATTGTTCCCTGGTGCATAAGAAACTATAAACACGCTAGAAATTGACATCGCGAATCTGTAACTGCATGATTCAGAATGCGATTGGTAGACTGTCTGTTGACTACTTTCGATCATATACATACATAGATACATACATATATATGAAAAAATTATAATATTTATCATATATATATATGAAAAAATTTGTTAAGACAATTGGCGGAAGCTTGGGGAAGGACAGTTTATTCATCATCTCCAAAACTTGTTTAGAAACCCATACAGAGGTTGAGACCTGAACAGTTAAAAGAATATCCTCTCCCGTTAGGAAACATCATCCTTAGCACGGCAAGATGTCATACTTTTTGTAGATTACAATTCTTTTTCTTTTAATACTTCTAAACGGCAGCTACAGTTTGTGTATAAGAAACAAGAGCGTTTAGTGTCTCGTGACTTGAGAATAGGAACAAACCCTGTAAGAAATTTTTAAAAACCGTGTTTTACTTATATTTATAAGCCGAAGAACTGTTGACTGCCCCCTACCTGTCCAACGTTATGCTAATTACTGCAGGACTCTTGTCATTACCCAGAGCTCTCAGAGCTCCTTAATCTAGGGCTTGTAAAAGCTTCTTAGCGTCCTAAATGCTAAGAAGCCTTGGTGTGTTTCCTTGAAAGCACTGTTTAGGGAACACATAAAGCATAAAAATCAGGATGATGAATAGATGTGACCAGCCTTGTGATGTTTACCTTTTACCTGGACTCATGTTTTATGTACGTTCAAAAGTAATCTTTAAGAAAGTATTTTGACCATATTTTCAAAGTTATTTAAAAATCTTGTTCCCAAAGATATATCATTTTCCCTTTAATAGATTACTTTTGGAGTCATCAGATACTATTATTTTTTTATTTCCATTCATTTAGACTTTATTTCTCTGCTACCTGTATTCTAATTTCCAGTCCTGATACTTGTTTCACTTCACTTTCTTTCTGGATTGTTCTCAAATGCTTAATTGAATTACTCCATCTTTCTTTGTGCTACCTAGCAACTTTCTCTAATAAATAAACCATTTTCAACAAAGAAAGCAAAATTCTCCTAAAATAGACTTTCCTCAATTAATCCTTTATAGAATTGCAAACCATAATGAAAATTAACACATTTGGTCTTAAATTCAAAATTCTCTCAAAACGACAGTATTTTTTTATTTTTTTATTCTAAGTTTGTAGCAAATTCCTTTGGTTGAAAAATCTGTTTCAAACCGATGAGGTGAAGTGCGATTTTGATTTACCTCAGTGTGAATAAGTCTGCATTCATGGACCCGTTGGGGCACTGTGTAGTTCACGGTATGAGCACCCTTTACAGAGCTGAAATATTCTCAACTTCTTATCTCTGCTAGCCTCCAAATTTTCACATAAAGAACAATAGGCCAGTATTTATCCCAAAACTGGAAAAAATAGAGAAGGGAGGATGGCAACAATTAATATTGAATGAAAACCTCTCCAAAAAAGAAGCTGGCTGGAAGTAGGATGGGAGGTGAAAACTTACATTATATCTATATCTAGGTCATTTTAATATAGCCCAAATGTATATTCTATATTATCATATATATGTGTGCATATGATCACATGTGTATATGTTCAATGTGGGGGAAGAGAAGAAACAAGGATTGAAATAGAGCCAGATCTCACACATGAAATGGTTCTACATTGAATTATGAAGTAAATTAGAGCCCCTAGCTCAGAAAAGCAGACTCAAAATCTCTTAGAGCCGATGTGTCTATTATCACTGCACCATTGTGTTAGAGATTTTTCCTTCCACTTATCTAGCCAAGGCCACTGTGTCACCAGTCACCTCCGCCTCTGAACTCAGGGGACCAAAAGGTATCAAGCTTCCTGACTCTACCCTACCATATAGCAGCTCCATGAAAATTGGACAGTGGAGTTGCATTGTTGAAGAAAGACAAGAAGGGGTCTCTCTCTCTCCCTAGATTTGGAATTAAAGAAAGTGGTGAGTCCCAAGCTCGAATCAGCGAAGCCAAAAAAGCTCAATCGGTCAGTAGTGTGAGAGGCGAAGGTTGGCTGAAGAAAATGGGAAGTCTACCATGGAAGTGCAGTGTATCACAGTCGTAGTAGAAGAAGAGGAAGAGAAGAGGGCGATACTGCAGTCTTTCCCTATTTAGTTGGGAGTTGAAATGTACAAATACTAAGGTGTAGTCACGTTGGATAAAGCCAGAGAACTTAATTAGTTAGGAAGGGGAAAATAGTTTACTGTTTTCAGGGATGAGCCAGCACATCTCATGGATTGCTCGAGTGTATAACTTGTCTCTCTCACAGCAGCCACTGTCAGTCATAAACTCTACTTTATATATGCACCAGGGAATGTCCTCCAGCTTTTGTGAAGTCCCATGACCACCATTATTATGCTCCAGTCTCTATTCATCACATGCAGAGACGCTTTCATTCGAGATTCTTGTCTCATACCCTGAGAAACATCACACAGTGCTGGGATCTCTACATGCATGTTCTATTAAGGTTTGTTTAATCCCAAAGAGGAAAGCAAAGAAAAAGGACAAATTTCCTTGATGGAAAAATAAGCAGTAACTGGAAGATTAGCAACACTGTGAACAGTTTCTCCAGGTGTATTAGTTAGATTTCTTTCATTGCTGAAACAATATAACTGACACCTAAAGTTAGATGGGAAAGAGTTTATTTAGCTCCCAGTTTGTAGAGGGTTCAGTCCATAACCAGCTGGCTCTGAAGCAGAATGGCACACGGCTGATGAGTAATGTTTTAGGCCTACTGAAGAAACAAAAGCAACAAGAGACCTTAACAGTGTCTTTGTGACCCTTTTATTTTATTCAGACTATTTATGGTAGGTAGCACTCATACACATAATCGTAGTGCCCTCAGACCTAGCTCTACCCTGAATCAGCCACACATTCTAGATTCAGCTGTCTTTGAAACAGCATGAGGCTTTGGGGACATTTAAACACAAGCCATGCCATCAGTATAACAGATAGTACTTTTTGCAAAAATAGTTTAGAATAAAACAAAAAGATGAATACTTTAGAGATTTACTATCTTCAATCCATTCTCGAGGTCACTTCAGCAAGACTCTGATATGAGTGAAATCATGATATATTGATGCCTGCCTGCTACTCATGATAATTAATGAGGTCAAGAGAGTTCTAGGTTATTGTGCATTCTATATTACATTTTTGGGATTTCTTGTGTTTTGACAAATTTCTTGGCTTAGAATTATAAAAAATAAAAGCATGAGGAATAATTGGTATTTCTGCTTTTTACAAAAAGAATATTTGAAATGATTAAGGATTCCACATCTATAAAACTAAATTCCATCATTTTATAATATATTTAATGATTTTAAAACGCAGTGTTTTGTAAATTAAGGAAGATTTAAGTCAATAATTATACATTCATTTTTCTTATTAGGTGTTGATGTTTTGATTTCAAGTTAATTGATATTTCATAGTTGTGCTCATGAGCATAATGATTTGCTCACCCACAAAGAAAGGAAATAAATCATGAAAGTGAAAACACTAGAGGACACTGGAGGAAAAGGATTATTTTTATAATAAATATCTGTATTATAATGAAAAAATGTGAGTCGGATGCCTAGGAGGTCGGAATTTGGGAAAATTAGAATATTCTCAGTGCTGCTAATTCTAAGTGGTTTTTCAGTCTTTTTCAAACATTCATTTCCTTAACAACAGTCCCCATAGGCACAAATCTTCCTCCACATTTATATTTTCTTTGTGTTCATTTATAGTTATATGGAGAAATGATCAGGTATAAGTATATCAGGACTGCATTTTTAATCTTTTTGTTTCTTCCACTCCAGGTCAGTATAATTTGGGTTACCCTGGAACAAATACATGCCTACAGACATATTCTCATTCTGATGGATTTTCAGCTATCCTCAGACATCATCAGTACTATCATTTTCGGTATCTGTTGTCAAGTGCTCTATGCTTGAGAATTAAGGTAAAAATGGAGCACAGAAGCTTCAAAACTGGTTACCCTAAATAGCTGAAACATTTGTAGAATGAGCTGGCTTACCTTGTGGCTGGTCAGACTTGAAGGGGATTTCTTTCGAATCTTGGCTTAGGTGTTGATTTGGGCACAGACCAAGAAAATTAGTTTGTTGTGGAAGGGACATCAAAAGACACCCTGGGAAAATGTTCACCTTTCTCCCTTCCTCTTCTTGTACTTGGTTAGCTAAACTTCTTCCTTGAGTCTGAGTTCAAAACCATTTTGTACATTTGTTGAGAAGTTTTCACAGAGCCCTTCTACTCTTTGACATTTGAATAGAAACATTTGAGGCCAGATGGAAAAAAAAAGGCTGGAAAACACCTACTTATACCCCCTTTTCCAAAATTAAAGTGCTGTCATGTCAGTTTCTCCACTTAATAATATGTTCATCTATCATGATTAGTAGTCATTTCTTTTGTGTTATTTTTCTAATATAAGCACCCATAAAACTTCTGTAGCTGGGAGCACTTCTCTAATGTTCTAATAGAGTCTGTCTGTAGTGTTAGAAAGTTCTCCATCATTAGAAAGCATGGTTCCTTCAAGTGTGGGTTCCTCCCCTCCTTTCTGGCCTGAAGGAGTAACTTGCACAATGGGGAAAATTGAGTCCCAAATTGCTAATTTCAAGTACAGTGATGGCTCAATGTTAATTGAAGGAAAGGCCAAAGTTAAAAAGGATTAAGTAGAAAAGGTACCTAAAGCAATTTGTATTCACATTTCCAACAAGAAGAATGAAGCTAAGCTATTACTCTCTGGGGTTTCCAAAAGGTGGTCTTAAATGTCAGCAGTGCTAGGGGATTGAGGCTAATGAAAAAAACATCCTCTTAGGAATATTATTTCAGTGTACATCTCACCTCTAGATTTCACCTTTTAAAATTAGTCTGTAAAGTGAGTAAGTACTGCTGCATGATATATCTGCAGTCTGTCAAAATTTCAAATGTCAGCTCATTCAGGGCCAAACAAACATAGGTGGAAAAATATCAGAACGATATGAAGATCAGTACTTTAGGTAACTTCCTGGATCATTTTTCCTCACTTTCCTTTAGCCTGCTTCTTTTACATTTTCTTTCTCCTTTCCTTTCAAGTTTTCTAGCCATTGGAAAACAATTTCATTCCCATTCAAGATCAATGGGCCTTGATTCACCAGGACTAAGGTTAAAATACACACTCTGGAACCTACTGACTACGTTGCATTGACTATGCCATTAACCTCAGTTTCCACCTTTATAAAACAGGAGAATTATATCATGTGGTGTTTTAAAGAGTAATGTGTTAATTTATACAAGATAGAATGTGTGGCATATGGTAAGTGCTAATCATAATTATTACACTATTATAATCAAGATGTCAGCTAGGGCTTTCTAGTCCCTAGGAGATTTAGGTAAACTGTTCAAATCTGTAATTTTACAATCTTTCAGATTCCAAAATCCTTTCTCAAATTTTTGCTTTCTCTATTCTTCTCTGTAGCTAATTCTGCAGTATACAAATATGCAATTCTATTTCTAGGAAACCTAGGTTCAAATATATGTCCCTTCATTAGTCCCCTCCCCAAAGGCAAATGGTACAATATAATTTTGAATTTAGGAACTTTATGTGTCAGCTTGAGAAGTCATGAGGAAAGGGAGCTCCTTTATGAAGAGTAATGCCTTCCACATTGTGTGTGTCATCAGAACCCACATCTAATTCCTTAGCATTGTCAGCTCCACCTGTTCTCCTGTGAAGTGCCCATTGTGTAATTTTCACCTTTAGTGTTCTCATTCCTTGCTACCTGAAATACATATATCGGTAGTACTGATGTCACCAGGAAGTTTATTATAAATGCTAATTTCTAGCCCCACTCAAGGCAAACTCATACTCTAGAGTTTAATCCTTAAATTAAAATTTGAGACCTACTGATCATGATTTCAGGAATCTGAATTCATCTTCTACCAATAACACTTGTATCGAGGCAGATTCTAAGAGAACAAAAACTGGGTTTTTTTTTGTTCCTTACTTTATATTGCATTAGTGCTGACAAGGAGAATGGATTTTATATCATATTCATTTATCAGCTCATTTTATTTATTACAGATTTTGGTCCCATTGGTAATTGTGAGTCAACTATTTTAGCTGGTGTCGATGTGTTGTTGACTCACTAATTCTGAACCACTTGTTTCATTGTTTCAACATCTGTGAGTTATGATTTTCAGTATAGCTTATGACTCTATGTATTAACTTCCTAATAATAAGTGAAAATATTTCTCCAAGTTCACCTTTAAAATCAGTTTTGATGGCTGAGGAATGCAAAGGAAGAGAGACATTTGTCTTCTTGTCAATTTATTTTGTGTCATTCATGCAGTTTCATATTACATAAATAAACTACTACCAATTTGGAAATAAAATGCAAGAGTTCAATTATCCAAGCGATGTGAATGAGTACCATGGACTAAATTGAAGAAAGGTGGCTATCCTTCTGATTACCATTGGATAAAAAGAGTAATAGGTTTGGAATTGATGCAGTTAGGTAAATTAGAAGGATGAAGTTGCACCAGTGTGGTTGCAAACTCTGGCAACTCCAACATTTCCTTACCAGTCTTCTATTAAATTGCTTATCTGGTGCTCACCCAGTTATTAAATATTGGAATCTCATGTATAGACTTTTTTTTTTTTTTGAGACAGGGTCTCGCTTTGTAGTTCAGGCTGGCCCTGAGCTTACTGTGGAGCCCAAGCAAGCCGCCGCGAACTCAGCAATCCTCTTGTCTCTGCCTCCCGAGTGCTGGGATTACAGGCGTGAGCCACCACGCCCGGCATTGTGGTATGCGGTGTTGATTGTTGGTGGGCGTGAGTCTCCATGCCCAGCATTATATGTGGTTACCGGGGCTCGAACTCAGGACATTGTGCTTGCGAGGCAGGCGCCGGAACCACCGAGCTAACCCTCTGGCCCTCATGTATAGACTTTTTAATTGACAACAAATAATGTGCCAGAGAACAGGGTTGAGAAGAGAAGCTGCCCATCGATACAAATGCAAAAAAGTGAGTGATGTCATTTGTGAAAGTTAATTCAGGGAGCATGAGGTATAGAAATAGTGAATATAGATTTTTCAGAATGAAGGATAGAAAAATATAAGGGAAGTAAATTTACATTACACTCAATGAGAAAAGTTCAACTCCATTTGAATGGTTGGTAAATTATTATAAAAATAGAAGAAAAGTTATTAATTATTAGAGTTAACAATTTAAGATAGGACAATCTAATAACTCTTTTAAAATTGAACTCTTTCTTGGTACATTTTATATACAGCTCACAATCACACTCAACAGTGGGAAATTTGTACTAGTATATGACACAAGTTAATTCTTGTTTTACCCAAGGAAGTCAAATATGGAATGTCTCCCAAAATAACTTGCAGAATATAAGAACCAACCCAAGAGAGAGGCTGTATGGGCTGCAATTTGCATGACATAGAGGCCATCCAAACCTTCTGAAAATCACACCTTAACCTTATATGACTGGATTCTACACATGAAGCCACATGACCTAATATTTTACCTGATGGGTTTTAGTTTTCTTTTGGTCCCATCCTTTTCTATCCCCCATTCTTGCATTTTGGAATGGAAATGTTTAGTGTGTACCATTGTACTTTGGAATTATGTAACTTCCTTTTATTTTTATAGGAGTTCACAACTGAGAATTGGCCTTGAATCTCAGAGAAGACTTCCTTTTAAAAAAAATACACTTTATAGTATATAATCCTACCCCAGCTCCTTCCCTACGTATGTTATAAATTTTGTTTCTATTTTTCCTTCTATTTTCACCTTTTTTTCTTGTCCCTTCCTTCCTGTCTCCCTTCTGTTTTGTTCCATTTGCCATTTGAAAATTTTCTTTCCATATCTCAACATCCATGATACATCTCAGTCTCTATTTTCATACTCAGTTTTTCACACTAGACAAGCAATGCAGCATCTAAACATGCATATCCATTTTATTTCACAGAAGAGCATAGCCTCATCACCCATCCGTTTATCTACACATGCCTAAAACTTACCCCTCTTTATGGCAGAGTAGTACTCCATTCTATTAAAAATACATATATTTTTATCCACTCATCAGTTTATGTGTATTTGGGCTGTTTCCAAAATTAAGTTATTACAACTGTGCTGCTATAAACATGGGTATGCATATATTGCTTTGGTATGCTGCATTTAATTATTTTGGAAAGATACCAAAAGAGGTATGGCTGGGTCCAATTAAGCCTCTAGTTTTAATTTTTTGAGAAATCTCCATAATGATTTCCACAGTTGTTATACCAATTTACACTCCCACTAGCAGTGGAGGAAAGTTCCTTTATCACTGAAGCCCCTACAACATGTTATTGGTTGATTTTTTGGTAGCAGCCATTCTTTCTGGAGTGAGATGGATACACAGTGCTGTTTGCATCTCTCAAATGATCAGCGATGTTGAACATTTTTCATATGTTTGACATTTTAATTCATTATCTGGGAAGTGTTTTTATTTTGGTGCCTAAATTTGCAATACATCTTTAAATTAGAGAGATCAGATTTTTTGAGTTCTTTATATATTTTACATAATTGTCCTTTATCTGAGTAGCCAGTAATTTTTTTCCCATTCTTTGGGTTGTCTCTTCATGCTGCTAGTGGTTTTTCTTGCTGTGCAAAGAGATTTTCAATGAGATGGAGTCCCAGTTGTCGACTTTTTGTAGTATTTCTCATGTCATCTGGTTTTCATTCATGAAGTCCTTGCCTACTCCTGTGTTCTCAAGTGTTCTACCTGTTTTTCTTCTAAAAGATGTACTGTTTCTTTTTTGATATTTAGTTCTTTGATCCATTTTTATATTATGTTAGTGCATTGTGAAAAATATGGACCTAGTTTCTATTTTTGGCATGTGGAAAGCCAGTTTTTCTATTTATTAAAGAGGATATCTTTCTTCCAGTGAAGGCGTTTAGCTCCTTTGTCAAAAATAGGGTGGCTGAGTATGTTTGGAGTTATTTCTGTATCTTTCAGTTTGTTCTATTGGTTCTTAGGTTTGTTCTTTTGCCAGTACCATGCTGTTCTTTCTTTCTTTCTTTCTTTCTTTCTTTCTTTCTTTCTTTCTTTCTTTCTTTCTTTCTTTCTTTCTTTCTTTCTTTCTTTCTTTCTTTCTTTCTCTCTTTCTTTCT
>PVIC010056809.1:0-10833 GCA_004025085.1 Thryonomys swinderianus
TTGTGGTATGCGGTGTTGATTGCTGGTGGGCGTGTCTCCACGCCCAGCATTATATGTGGTTCCCAGGGATCGAACTCAGGACCTTGCGCTTGCAAGGCAGGCGCCAGAACCACTGAGTTAATCCTCCGGCCCCACCTGGGAACTTTTTAAAAATGAAGAACCTCAGGTTCCATCGCAGACCTCTGAAATGAAAGTCTGCCTTTTAACAAAGCCCACAGATAATTGCTGTGTACATTAAAATTTGAGAAGACCTATATGATGGATAACTCTAGGATTTGTATTTTGCTTTTGCCAATTATTACCTATAGCACCTTGCTAAATGTTACTTAACTTTTCTAAGTATATAATCCTGGCTATAAAAGTACAGTAAGAAATGTGTCATGGTTGGTAAGAGCATATGAAATAACACATTAGCGTGTCTAAAATAGGCAGGGAATGCAAATGCTCAACTCTGAGGAAATGCTAATGACAAGCAACTTTCATGACTTCAGATATGATCCGCTATTGCTAGAGCATTTGTTTTAGTCACACCATGATGCAAAAATAGAGATCACAAAGGCTGTAGTCATTTCAATATTTTAAAAATTGAAAACATTTCTTTTATAAAAATTTAATTTATTGGTACATTATGTATACACATCACAATTACAGTCCATATTGAGAATTTGTACCAGTATATGATGACTTAGTTCTCATTTTCTCCCTTCCCCTGCCCACCCTACAACCCCCACCTCTATATACACAAGCTTTATTTCCTTTTTTTACCATCAATTTTTTTCTTTCCCCTCATTATTTACCCCTAAACCCCATTTCCCTTTGGATATTTACTATTTCACAATATCGATCATGCATTCTAGAATGCATTTACAACTTCAGTTTCTCATACCAGAGAAAATATTTCTAAAAGTGATTATAAATAGGGATTGGCAAATCCTAATGATTTTTCTCTAAAAAGCCAGTGACTAAACCAGAGTTTTGTGGGCCATCCTCTCTCTCACAACTACTCCACTCTGCCTTTGTAGCAGATCTGCTGCTGTACTATTTAAGTGAATGGATCTGACTGTGTTCCAGTTAATTAAGACCCAGGCAAGTAGGGTAGATCATATTGTATGGAAAAACACAGAAAGTTTAAGGCAGGTCTTAGAGTCCATTCCAGGCCATTTCCTCCACATGTTTGAGAACCTTGGAGGAAAACATGGATGAGGATAGTATTAACTACATCTTGGAGTTGAGAAGTACAGGGTGAGGAGAAGACATTTTTGGGTTAGGTGACTACCACTTTTTGGCTACAACCAAGGTGGTACTTGGGAATGTCTCCACCCTGAGGCAAACTCTCTTTATTCAATTTTCCCTCCTGCCTATAGCCTTCCTGGCCATAGATCACTGCCAAAAATGTGTTAGACAGGGAGTCACAGTATATTCCCTCACAAAACTTAAATAACAGGAGTCATACACAGGTGAGTTTTCCATGGCCACACGTTACAAATCCCATGATTCCAAACATGAGTCTTGTGGTCAAGGGGGAAATAAACATGAAAATTTTATTGTAAATTTTGTGGTCTTAGTTGGCTGACTTTGTGGACATCTGTATTTGAGTAGGGAAATCAAGGGCATAAAATAGAGACCTGGGACCCTACAGACACTGAGTAGGCTATAGAGTTAATGTTTAGATCTTTAATAAATTTATGTTATGAAATTGTCATCCAGAGGATTTAGACAACAGTTGAAGTCTTTGCAGTAGGAGTATCTAGACTGCAGTTTTTTCCACAGAGCCAGTATGGGTTAAGGCAGAGCCTTAGCAGGTAGAAGAACCAGAATCCAGCTTTCTGGGAAAGAAAGTTGGCAAAGGATCATGGATCCTGAGCACAGAAAGAGGCAATGGGCTTGCTTGTGGTAACCAGGATCTCCAAGTACAATTTGCAGGCATATTCTTATTAAAGACAGGTCATACTGCAGCATACTTGAATTTTATACACTAGAATGTCAATTGGGGACTAGCTGGAAGGAAGCTGGAAGGTAGTCTGAGTTTTTGTATATCACTGCATAGTATTATTTGCTGTAATACTTCAAATCTCATGACCTTGTCTATCAAAGATTGCTCAGAATGTTGCTTTTGGCCAGAAAAAGGGGAATTCATCCATGTGAATACTTACTGGGCTTATGCAGCAGTCTGATTGTTCAAAGATTTTTTTTAATCTTTGTAAAAGTTGGCGTACTTCGGATTTTATGTCAGTCAGGGTCCAGGGAGGATGCTGAAATCTCTTCAGTTATTTTAACAAGAAAATCAGTACTAAGGTATAAAGAATTGTTAACAAAGTATAAAGAAAACACTAAAGAATCAGGGAAGGAGAAACTATAAGAAGTAGAATCCATCCCTGGATCTAGAAATTAAAAAAAAAGGAGAGGTTGGATTTTTTAATACTTATTTTTACAACTCAGATGCTCAGAGGAGGGTCTTCCCCAAGCTAAGTCCCTGACTTCTAAGGGTGGTCAGTTCTGGTGTTTATGGGGACAATGTGATAAAGCTGATTCTGCAAGATTAGAAAAACTGCAAACTGCACTCAGCTACTATCAAGGGATGGCACTGCCCCTGCAGTGAAGAAGCACCGGAGCAGAAATCCTCGCAAGAAGTGGACAGGAAGGAGAAGCCATTCGTCCTTCCCCTGCCTTGTCATCCGCTCTAGCAAAGCAGGACTATAGACCACACATCACACACCGGGCTATGATAGGTAGGTTAGGAGCCGTGAGAAAGTGAATAAATAATGTGCAGTGATTCTGTATTTTTCTGGAACAAGCACCGTGGGTGTGTTGGGCCTGTCTGTGCACTGAAATGAGCTCTTACTCAGAAAGTCTTCCACAGTTTCTCTCTCACCACACCTTCCCAGCGCCTACGACAGGAAACCACAGAGCACTGCATGGAGTGTGCTCCGATGGGACTGGGGGTTGAGTGGTGGGCCAGATAAATCTAGATCGCTAGAGCTTGCTGACCCTGGAGATGGGAATAAATGCCATAAGACCATTTTTACATTTATCTTTATCCCATAAAATTAAAATTCATGCTACTCTAGCCCATGTATTTGGTATGAAACAACTGCATAACACCCTTCAATGTTTCCACAAAACAAAACAAGACAAAAACTTGTGACAAGAAAACCAGATACAAGGACTTCTGAAGGTGAGGCATTCTTTATTTTCTTTTTTTTAAATTGAATTCTTTATTGGTACAATTTATATACATCTCAGAGTCACATATAACATTGGGGAATTTGTACCAGTATATGCCACAAGTTAATTCTCATTTTTACCCATATCCCTACCCACTCCCCCTCCTCCCCCCTTTATACATGCTCTTTTATTTTCTTTCTGTGTCATATTTATTCCTTCCCCTCATCACATTCCCACACCAAGTTTCCTATAGAAATATTCCACTCTATAAAAGTTGTCCTACTTTCTAGAACTCATTTGCATCTACAGGTGTTCATGCCAAAGAGAAGATCCGGAAATTGTCTATCTGTGATCTATTGATTTCACTTATTAGTATATCCTCCAGGTATCTCCAATGACAAGATCGATCCATTTAGGTGCAAAAAGGTGAGGCATTCTTAACACACATGTTAGAATGTGTTTCTATCTCTTCCAAATGTCCGAGCAATCAGAGCGAGAATTCCATCTCCTACACTGCTGCTTGGAGAGAGGAACCATTCTAAAATAACAGATTATTGGCATCTCATATTTGCAAGGAATATTTTGGAAGACAGAAAACCTGCTTATATTTGACACAGCACTGAGCTGAGCTGGAGTCAACTGAGAATGATAGAAGGTATGTAATGTTGTTCTAACAAGCTGGGAATTTTGTAGAGCTGGTTAATTATCCCTGATACAAAGCTCGAACCATTCTAAATTAGCATGTAAATAAGCAAAGAACATAGAAAAAGATGAGTGAATCATAGAGCCAGGTACTAAGAGAAGAAAAGGACTAAGATAGCACTGGCTAAGGATTTCACCCTCCCTTTTCGAGGAACAATTAGAGTGAGTGTCAGATATAGCATGTGCACTATTTTTAGTGTATATATGCTTGTTTATATGAATTATTTTATAAATCAGACATTGTTAATCAATAGTCCATTATTCTTAACCCCATTCCTTTGTCTATAAACTCATCTAGTTAATATACTGAAAAGTGAAGCTATAAGTAGATAAACACAGCTTTTAAGTATAGAATTTCTATGTGGAAAAAAAAATCTAGATCCTCTCATTTCTCCTACTCTCTTGTTACTACATTCTTCTTGATATGCTCTGATTTCCTCCACTCCAGTTTGCTCCAGATAAAACTTTTCCTGACCACTCATTATTAATTATCCTTTCTTTACCTGTCTGGTCCTTTTATTGGGCAGTCCTCTCTGATTGCACACCTGACTGGTGATAGGAGGTAAGGAACTGACACCATCTCAGTTGGGTCTTGCCCTAGCCAAGGCCAGGAGGTGGCATCAGGGATTTCTCAAATTATTCCCTTGTGAGCACAGTATAAGCTCAAGGAAAAGTAAGTTCTATGTTTTGTTCTGTCACTGGTGACAGTTGCGGTTAAGATGTTAATGTCCTGAATGACCGAGTCCAATGAGAGGTGCTCCTACGGGACAGTGTCTGAATTGTGTATATTTTGATCTACCATGTGTTAGAGTACATTTTGAACTGGTTGCAGACAAGGTTGGGGAAAGAAAAAATAACCCTAGTTCTTTGGGTTTTGGGGAATGTTCATTATGTTTTTGTAGTTTGCTGAGACCTGATGCCATGCTTTTCAGAACTTCTTGCGAATACTCTTATAGGAGTTGTGAAAAGCAAGGCCAATTTCTGAAGTGGAAAATGCAGTCTTCAAGGGCCAGTGTATATGATTACACCATTGGTCTGCAATAGGAATTGTCATTCCTGAAGGAAAAGGATAAGGTTACAGTATCAGTTGGTTTGTTGGACTGTTAGGATTGACTGAAATAGCTGGGAATTCTGTTTTTAGATCATGTCCATGGGAGAAAATGGAAACTATAGAAGGATGTACAGGTTAGAGAGAATAAATATTTTTTTCACTAGATGATATGGTATTGCAAAAAAAAATCTTTGGGACAGAAAGGGAAGGAATAAGATGTCCAGAAGCGTGTAATTTTCTCTGCGTATTTGTCCGCCTTTTGACAATATTAGCTGATGGGTACCAGTGGGAATAAAGGATGAGTGGATCTCTGAAGTGCTTGGAGTAAGCAGAAAGCTCTTTTGTAAAGCATTGGAACAGGCTGCTTGAAGTTTCTAGGCCCAGGCTGATAAGGATTCTGAGATGATGTGAATCCATGTTGGAAATACAAGTGCATATCATTCTGGGAATAGTGGACTAATTTAGATTCAAGTAGAATTAAAATTTTGTCATTTTTATCCACACTGTAGAACAAGTTAAGTCTCATTTATTTGTTTTATGGAGGAACAGCATGCTTTGCACAGCAATTTCAGGATGAGTTGTTAATTTCCATGACTCATTCACTGAAAAGCATTATTTATGGTGATTTTATACTTACACTTGTGCTGGGAGAAAGTCATGCTCCTTGTCCAAGTGTAACTTTCTCCCAATAAACTGTGGTAATACAGTTACGCTCTGCATTTCGTACTTGATAAGATATCTACAAAGCTGAGTACCTTACCCAATTACTTTGCATTTTTTGATTCACATTTTTTCTAACTATATGAAGTATTTGAGGGTCATATGTATGAATTAATTTAACTTTAGGAACGGAGTACCTTTGGCTTGAAAGTGAGTATAAGTTGCCTGATGGGAAGCATCTAGATACTACATCATGCTGCCAAAAACTGCTGATTCCATCTTTGTACCTACTCTGGTCAATTATGTGAATACCTGCAGGGTTGAATTGAGAAGGATTAATTACAAGACTGACTTATGATATCTGTCACTTGTTGGTGAGAAGAAGCATCATGCTGTAACAATGCCTTTGCCATCCCTTTCCTGTAGGAAGGCATCTAGCTGAAAGGATTGACAAAAGCCAGGGGCCTGCAGGGTTATAGCTGATTAACCCGATGAGCCTATTTCCAGTTGCTATACTGTGTTATCCTCTGGCTATTATTGCACATGAAGGAACCCTAAATTATTTTGAACATAAAAGTTGATATGCTTTTTAATGGAATAATTCTACTTAGTATTGTATCTACTTAGTAATAATTTTAAGTTTATTGCAAAAAAGATAACACAAAGCTATTGACTATTTTAGTGGTACTAGAGATTGGAACCAGGGCCTGTGCACTGACCTACACCCCCACCCTTTATTTATTTATTTATGAAATTTTTGAGATAGGGTCTTGCTGAGTTGCTAAATTACCCAGGCTGGGTTTAAACTTGTAATCCTCATGCCTCCACCTCCTAGAGTGCTGGCATGTACCACTAGATCTGGCTAATAGTAAAAACATCTTAAAGGAACCAAGAAATGTGTTGCTCTTATAAAAGATGATGAGAAATCAACCCAGAAAATACCTCATGTAGGTTTGTTATTTTCAAGTCTTTGTTTTCATTGAGGCTCACAATTCATTGGGGAGAAAGCTAAGAGCATGTTACATGATGAAATCTAACATTCTGGTCTGTATAAACCAGTCAGATATGGTGATGAGTACAAGAGGGATGATGCCACCAAAGGGACTGCAGAGCTTTTTCACCTAGCTTTCCCTCAGCAACCATCTCTCAGTAGATTTCCATTCACTAGGATACACTTTCTGATAACATCAGGCCTGTATCCAACCTTGTCTTGCCTTTGCTTAAGAAGAGAGAGTACTTTCCTTGCAGAAAGGAAGATATTAATGCTGGTTATATTCCCATTTTCAGTAGGTCTGTGAAATTAATCCCACATAGGAAATAGGAGGATGCTAGAAAGAACTTTTTTTAAAAATGTCAGGGTAAACAAAATTTGGCCCACTAAACCCTATTGTTCCTTTCTGCGTTTATTTACCATAGAGATATCCTGATCTTGGAGTACTAGCGAGCATTTGTTAAATCAGACGTTTTCCGGAAAGGAGGCACTAAAGATTTGCAGCTGCCGTCTTTCATCAAGCAGGAAGTAGTCCCTCAAGTAAGTGTTTTCCTGAATTTGGGGACATTTGCCCTATAAGGAGGATTAGCTAGTAAGTTAAGACACAAAAGGTATTGTCTGACTTTTTGAAAGGAAGGATACTAATGGTGTGATTCTGAACTACAAATTATTGTTTCTTATTGGTACATCTTTACAGTGCACAATGACAGTATTCGTCATGGGGAGTTGGTACCTGTCCAATGACACCTCAGTTCTTTGTTGGTTCTCCTCTCCCTCTCCTCTTTGCCCCTCCTTCAATCTTTTGGTCCCTTTGCTTTTTGCAAAAGAACTAAATTATTTTAAAGAAAAAGACATTTATAAAATAATGAATTTTGTTATTTTTGTAACTATCATGAGGCAGGATGTTTGCATTCTGCTTAATGAAAAGCTAGTTTAGTTTTATAGTTATTCTTGCATATCTGATGGTTCTGAATCTGTAGATTCAACCAACTGCGGGTGAAAAGTATTTGAAAAGGAATTGCCTTTGCACTGAACACATACAGGCTTTCCCTTGATTATTCCCTAAACAATATAGTATATCAATTATTTATATTGAATTTACATCATATTAGACATTATAAGTAATCTAGACATTTTTGAGATGATATAGCTAATGTGCTCTTTACTGGCTATCTACATGTACTACATTATTTTATATAAGGCATCTCTGTAACCATGGATTTTGAAATCAACCCCTCATGGACAGTAAATGATGGTACTTAAACAGATTTGAACACATATGAGTACCATGCTTGGATGAAATAATTTTCTGTTTTGTGCTTGCCAAAGTTGACATTTGTGTCAGGGAGTAAGGGTAAAAATGTAAGAATAGGTTTATCCCATTGTGGATGACTGGTCAACAAATAATCCATTTGCTCACTGCTCCATTGGCATAACTCTGCAGTGTATTCTCTGCAGTCTTCTCGACTTCTTTCTAAGGACCCTGCTTCAGTTGAAAACAATGGCATCTTGATTGATAGTGCATTATTAGATGGTTTCCTTTTCTTGCTTCATTTCCTCATTCTATTATCAATGTTGCTTTGATCACCTCCTGTAGGAACCATTTATACTTGCATCTTTGTCACAGAGTCTGCTTATTAGGAAACTCAAACTGAGACACAGACAAAAAGAAATAAATAAACAAATACATAGTAAGAGAGAAACAGGGAGAGGAAAACAGAGCTTAGATAAACTTCAGGTTTTGTTTTACTATAAATTGAATATGACTTACTGTGATAAATGAAATGACATTATTCACATACAAAATTGCAAAAATGGAAAACTAGTGACCAAATCAAGTGGTTTTTTTATTTTTTAGTACACATTTCCAGTATATAATGTTTACATTCTTTGTACGACTTTGGTACATGTACTTAACACATCTGAGTTCCTTTTTTCATCCACTGTCCCTCTCCTCCTTTGTCTTCCCTCCATCGCTTGATCCCCTTATCATTTCAGAAAGATCTATTTCCCTGCTTCCTATGTTTATCTTTTATTTTTCTCTTTATTTGTAATTTGAGTTTCTCATAGAAGAGAAACCATACCATGTTTCAACTTTCATGTCTACTTTATTTCACTTAACATTATCTTCTCAACGTGCATCCATTTTCCTACAAATAACTGAAAATTATATTTCTTTATTGCAGTATAGTGTTCATTGTGTATACACACTCATTTTCTTTGTCCATTCATCTGTTGGACATATGGGCTACTTTCAGTATTTTATCTATTATGAATTTTGCTCTTATAAATGTACCACTCTAATATGATGTCTTTAAATTCTTTGAGGAAGATGCTTAGAAGGAGAATAGCTGGATTTAGTGGGTTTTCTAGCTTTATTTTTTTGAGAAATCTATATCCTGATTTCCATAGTAGTTGTATTAGTTCACCTTCCAAATAGTCACATAGAAGGGTTGCTTTTCCCCTTTGTCCTTGCTAGCATTTATTATTATTTGATTTCTTGAAAATATCCATTTTTTGGGGGATGAGATGGAACTTCAGTGCTGTTCTAATTAGCATTTCTTTAATGTTCAGTGATATTGAGAATTTCTTCCCATATTTATTAGTCATTTATACTTCTGTGAAGGATCTATTCATTTCATGTGTCCATTATTTGATTGGGTCTTCTTTTGGGGGATATACTTGTTTTTTATATATTATAGATAGTAGTTCTTTGTCTAAGGAATAACTGGCTGTATTTTCCTCTGACTTGTCCCATGCTGAGGTTTTCTCTTCACTCTGTTGCTTTCTTTTACAGTGCAGAAGTTTTTAAATTTGATGTGATTCCTTTTCTTGATTCTTTGTACTATTTTCTGTGCAATTGGGATACTGTTCAGAAAGTCTTTGCCTATGCCTATGACTTCAGGAGATGTATCTACTTTATTCTTCAGTATGTTAAGTGTTTCTATATTATCATTTTGTTCTTTGATCCATTTTGTTTTTAGTTTGTACATGATCAGAGATATGGGTCTAGATTCAATCTTCTGGTGGATAGTCAATTTTTCCAACACTGTTTTCTAAACAGGCTGTCTTTCCCACTATGTATGTTTTTGAACACTTTGTCAAAGATCAGATTTTGAAATTTTATAATTATTGTTCAAGTCGCTCATGGAAAACCAGTCTCTGCAGCATAAGAAAAAGATTACTGAGTAGAATTAAAATATTTGATCCTCATGCCATCTGAGAAAGCATTAAAGGAAATGGAAATATTTAGCTTGTAAAAGAGAAAGTAGATGAGTCATTAGAGCTATCCTAAAATTATCAAAGAACTGGAAGTGGGATTATTTTTGCATTGTATAGCTGGAAAGGGACTGACTCTGGGATCCATTGAAGGAATTTAGCACTCAACTGTATTTAATATGAGATGAATTTGACATGTAATTTCACATAGATAATTTGCTAAGTGAATTTTGCAAGACTGAGTTTTTCATATGTAAGAAATGAAATAACATTACATTTTGGGTCTAGAAATATATAGAACCTTATCCTCTTTTCCAAATTCTGCAGACAGTTAAAGGTTGTAAACGAGAGCATTGGGAACCTTAGTAAGAAAAACCATTACAGTGAGGCATTATTTCAACTTTTTGAGTCACTTAATTGCACAGGATAATGAGATTCATTGTGGTATATTGGCACATAGATATAACATGTTTTGATGATTTTCATCCTCACAAACTTCTCTCCTCTTTCTCCTTCCCCCAACCCTTCATGCTTGTCTAGAAGATTACCTTCTAGTTTTCATCCTCCCTTATTTATTTTACATTACCTAAAGAAAGCATATGACTTTTTAACTTTTGAGAATGGCTTATTTCACATACCATGATGATCTCCAGTTTCATTCAATTTCCTGCAAATCACATCATTTTGTTTTTATTTCTGCCTGAATAATACTTGATTTTATATATACACCATATTTTATTTGTCATCCACTTGTTGATGGAGATCTAGACAGTTTCTATAGCATAGTTACTATGAATTGCTTCACTAGAAACTCGAGTATGCATATATCATGAATATGTTTTCTTTTTTTTTTCTTTTTTTTATTGAATTCTTTATTGGTACAATTTATATACATCTCAAAATCACATATAACATTGGGAAATTTGTACCAGTATATGCCACAAGTTAATTCTCATTTTTACCCATATCCCTACCCACTCCCCCCTCCTCCCCCCTTATACATGCTCTTTTATTTTCTTTCTGTATCATATTTATTCCTTCCCCT
>PVIC010056810.1:0-10806 GCA_004025085.1 Thryonomys swinderianus
CCGGCTTGTCTTGCGGATGGCGCCGCTCCCGCGGAGGGCCGGGCCGGGGGCACCCGCTCGCCGCGCAGGGAACCGACGGCTCCTGAGGCGTCACCCGGGCGGGGCTCGGCAGCGCCTCCCTGCGGCTCTGGCCGAGGCCTCGCTCGCCCTTGCTCCTGCCCAGGCCTCACACGAAGCGTGGCCTGCGCTGCTCCCTCCTAGTCCCGCTCGCCCGCTGTTCCAGGGCCAGCTTCACGTTCGTGCGAGGAAAGGAGGAGCGCGGAGAGTTCTCAGTAATGAGCCGCAGTCAGCCTTGGAAACAGCCCGTCCTGGGGCAGCAGCTGAGAGCCAGGGTAGCTTTGTTCCTGCCGCGGGAGCACTCAGGAGCTGCGGTCCGGGTCGCACTGAGGACAGAGCGGAGCGCGCTCGGGGCTTTCCGGAATCTTCATTCAGGACGTGGCAGGTTCCCCTGGGCCCTTCCGCAGCTGGCTGCCCCGTGCTCACGCCGTGTGTCCGAATCTAGACGAGGACCCTTCGCTGCCTTTAGACCAAGCTCCCAGGTGTAACCGATCATTGCCTTTGGTCCTAAGGAAACTTACTTTTAATCTTACTTATGGATCCTACTATCCCGCCGGAATGTATTTATGGAAGTCCTTTATTTATTTATTTTTGAAGTCTTCTTTTGAAACAGCTGCTCATTAAAATGTATAGGCAAAGTATTACATACTTTTCCCATAGTTTAGAAGGTGGTCTTCTGGGATTTTGAGTCAGTGTGTTTAATAGTTTGCTTTAGAGGAAAATGGAAAAGATAAAAAAGTGTAAGTGGGTAGAATTGATTTGTATCCGCATCTGAAGAGTGATTTCAGAAGTTCATGTTGAAATCCTACTTTAGTGCAGTGCTGGTCTCTGTTATCCATTATTGATTTCTCAAAGCAAGAGCTGGAAGAGCTTTTCTCTGGCTCCTCGGCCTTTGTTTTAGAGCTGAAAGTGAGTTGAAAAGGGACCTCTGATGTCTTTTTACGGGAAGCTCCTGTAATTGCATTTAAGGATGTAGCTCAGAAAGAAGTCTCCAGACGCCAGGGGCGCAGTGCCTTGGGGTTTCACATTTCCTGTTTGTCTCTGAAAACACTAGGGTCAGACAGCGCTGCTCACACTTGAGAACAGGTCATCCTCGTGGGCGTGACCTGTCCCACCTCACACTCAGCGGGCACACAGATCACTTTGGTTTGATGAGTCGGATTGCTGGGAAGGGGGAGATAAAATCCCAAACATGGTCAAGGTGCCAACCTGACTTCTGGCACCTGCCGTGTCATGCTTCAGGGTCCCTGTGTGTCTAAGATGGGCATCAATATATGCCAGGAAGCTTTTAAATAAACAAGTGCAGCAGTGTGAAACAAAGTCACTTTGAGCTTTTTGGGACAGAACAGTGATAGAAGCCAGGTTTCCTTAGTGATGACTTCTTGACACCGTCTTCTGGGCGCGGCTGCGTGCGTCCCTGTGCGGGCCAGACACCCTCAGCTTCCTCGGTCTCCTCTGTGGTTCCTCACAGCACAGAGGAGGAAGACCGCAGCCCCCTCGGGCCGCGGAGCCCTGGGGCCAGAAGGGATCCAGAATCGAATAAAACTACGACGAAGGCTAAAATGTGTCTCCTTTACTTTGTTTTCCTTGTTTCAGTTTCTCTCCTAGCTTCCTTTAAAACAGACATTTTTTAATTCCTCTAGGTTTCAAAAAAGAGAAGCAGACTTTAGTCAGAATTAGTGAAGAAGACCTGTTCTTTCATTGCGTGGGCATCATATCCTGCCTTCTCCTCAGGGAAACCTGCGTGTTTCTCCTGTGGAGTCCGTGTCACCCGTGAGATGTGAAGCAGGGCGAACGGGAAAGGCGGTGCAGGCGCGCGGGCCGGAGCAGCGAGGGCCCCACAGCTGGGGCTCCTCCCGCGTGCCCGCGGCTCCGTCCTCAGACAGACAGCCCGACGTGTGTCACTTCGAGTTGCCAGAAGTTAATGATACTCTCTGAATGACTTTGTTTTATAATAAAGGAAGCTTACCATAAGAGGGAAAGAGTTTTATCTTATAAGGAAAAATGCTTTAATGAAAGTTTTTCATAAAACAAGGGGAGGGTAAGTTTCATAAGTAAAGTTCTGTCACTGACATCCTGAATCTACAAAGGTGCCACCTTGTATGGACATAACTTCTTATATGAAAACAATTTTAAAGTTAAATCATTCATCTTCATTATACTCAGTACTGTATAATTTTTACACACTTGCAAGCATATACCTTTTCAAATAAAGTCTAAAATTTCAAAAGTACAAATTAATAAATTATTGTTTAATAATGCTCTAGTCTGTGAGATTTTACTATACTTAAAGCTAGTGATTAACTTGAATATAGTAGTCACTTTTCCTACCAGCCAAAATATATTGGCTGTAATTCAATAATAGGGATGGTGTTTGTGTGTATGTGCATGTGTGTGTGTTTTGAAAACTGGAACAAATTTTATGCTACCTCCTTAAATACTTACTATTTTTTCTTAGATTAGGACACAACAGATGTATTTAAATCTTTATTTATTGTGGTGACAAGTGTACACTTACGATAAATCAAAATTCATTATGTCCTATGTCATTTTAAATGTCTAGTTTGTTTATTTTGAAAAGCTAATTATTCATTTAGGCTGTTTCTATTCAGATTTAAGGTCAGAAATTGTCCTTTTTTTACAGTTAATATCTCAGTACCCAATGATACCACCCTGGCCCCAGAGGATTTTCCAACTGTTTCTTCCTCTGTCCCGGTAAGTGACTTAATATTTTGAAACCCCTCTGTATTTGCCATATATCATATATATTATTTGCAATATTCATAGTATGGTTTTGTCTATTCAAAAAGCATGAACGTGTTTAGTAATCAGTGGTTGTGCAGAGAAAGAAAAAGAATGGTTTTCTTTGTTCTGGTTAACATATTGGGGAGTCTTTTATAAAGAAGTTGAATTCCATATTTAATTGTAATATATGCTTTTCAAACCTTCACAAGAACTTAACTACTAGATCCCGTTAACTGTGACCTTGAAAGCAAGAGTCATGGAAAAAGGGGAGCAGGCCGCGGTGTCCGAGCCCGGCGGGGGCCGGCATGCCCTGACTGCCCACGGTCTGTGCTGTCTCCCTGAGGGCGGTTGTCACGGGACGTCCCCCTTGTTACTTGGAAAGGACTTTGCCTCCGTCACATGACGGCCTTTTCCGTGGCTTGTAACCAGGGGTCTGTAGGGGACTGGAAGTAAGCTTTCAAAATGAGTTGTTTTGCATGGAAAGTCACACACTGGAAAGAGCTTTTTGTATTGGAGAGAAAGGGGAAAGTGCTGTTTCAGGCTTCTAATTGTGCTCCTTCTGTGCCGACTGTGGACTCTTACCAAAGAATACCAATCTCCCCATTAGCAGAAAGCATAATACCTTGTGTTGACAGAGTGCCCATCTCTCAGGAGACCCGAGCCCTGCCGTAGGAATTAGGCAGTGAGAACCCACAGCCTCCCTTTCAGAGACGGGCTTTGTGTCCTTCCCAGAGAGCCTTTGCGTGATCCCGCCCCTCGGGCGGCTTCGTGTTCCACGGCCCTCTTGACTTCTTTACTGACAGAGTATTTTTTCTGCAGTTTTTCAAAACTTCAAAACTTACCTCTCTGTTCTTCATGTTTGATAATGTGTATGTGCGTGTGTGTGTGTGTGTGTGTAAGAAACTGTGTGGATATATAAAGAAAAATAATTCAGTTTTTAAGCTTTTAGCTAGCCAAACTCATATCTTACAAACTTGCCTAAAATATAAGGTAAAATACTTCCATCTGGACTTCATAGAATTTTAATCAAAATCCTTGTGATTAAAATTTTAATTAATATAATCCATACATCCATTTAGAAATTAATAAAATACTCCTCCTGCCTAAAATGATGCCCTTTGCTAACTAAAGTCTTTCTATAGCGATCTAGGAAAGCATTAATAGTGTTGAATTTTAAAGCTGTGTCTTTGGGCAAGTCTTGGAAAAAATTCCAGCAATTGATAGCTAATTATAAGGAATCACAGTAGTAGTCACGGACAACAAATGGAAGTTCAGGTTGACTTTTTTTTGGGCAGAACTCTAGACTCAGACCAGTGCCTTCTTGCTGATCTAATTCGCTGCCATTCTCCCTGCCCTGAAAATTTTTATTTTGAGTCTCATAACCTTTCTAAATCACTGAGACACCCAGGCTGTTCAAACTCGTGATCCTCCTGCCTCAGACTTTCGGAGTTCTAGGACTACAGAGGACATAGTAGTGCAGTAGTGATTCTGCTTTGCTACCGTTTATAGAGGATGCATTCTACCAACCAGGTGTTTTACACACACCAGAATTGTCTGCCCTAATACGTATGGTGATCATTAGCCAAAGTCCCTGGCACAGTTAGATCCATTTTATCGATGGGAGAGACTGAAGCCCCAGAAGGTCAGCCCTTTTTCCTGCTGTAGTCTGCATAGCCACGTACTGGTCGGACAGAGATTCGAAGGGAGGTCTGAGTGCGCTGTGGCCTGGACTGTTGCTAGCTCCTATCGGTCCCAGTGTTTGCTTCTTGAAATGTTGCTTTTCAGTCCTGTGGTCGCTCCGAATTCCAGCGCAGCAGGACCCTTGCATGTATCTGTTACATATCTCAATTAAAGCGTTAGGGTGTTATGGTCTGTACCGCTAGGGAAAGAAAGTGTGTGTGTGTGTGTGCACACATTTGTATGTGTGTGGTCACTGCCCTTCACTTCCACTTCCCCTCTTCCGCTGACAGTGTACCTTCATGTATACTTTGTACCTGGGTGCACGTGTGTGTACACATAGTACCCGTGGATGTCAGTGAATAATTTAGAACCCAGTGATAGAGGTAACATGGATTATCATCAGCAATAGTAGCTACCACTGAACACCTATTAGATGACAGGGTCTTTTTCTTAATTTCTACAATTGTCACAATAATTGGATAGATTAGTAGACATCACCTCTGTTTTATGTATGAACCAGAGGCTTGGAAAGGTAGCTCTCAAGGTTGTATCACCATTATGGTAAAACTGGGATTTGAACTTTGGGTTTTCTAACTCTAAGTGGCCTGACTTCCCCTCTTTGTGGAAGGGCAGAAGCTTCATGTAGAAGGACTTAGGATTCAGTGAGTCCTTGGGTGCGTCCTGGGTGCGCTGCAGGCTCGCTGACCTGCTTTGCAGTGACCTGTCTGACGTGGGGTGGTGGCGATACCTCACAGGGGCACCAGCCCTCGGCTGGCACAGTCACCTCTCAGCCCTTGTTAGGCACAGCCATTACTTTAGTCTTGGACGGTGTTATTATCTCTCCCCGAGGCCACGCTGCCTCTGAAACTCAGAAGAAAATACCACTTCTGTAGGCTGTGGAAGCCTCAGTTTCCTCGGCCAGGCCAGCTCTGCTCTCCTGAACCATACCTCGCACATGCTGTCATCATGACTTAATTCCCGTTCAACCATAATTAGACGATAAGAGAAAGCACGCAGCAGCGACATGCAGCCTCAGGCTGGCGAGCCTCCCTCCCGAGCCCCCGGGAGCATCCTGTCAGAGGAAGGGACGTCTTTGTCCTTCAGCCTCGCTAGCATTGAGACGGGCTTTCCTCACCCTGCTGCGAAGGGTACGTGGTTCAGAGCAAAGAGCAGTGAAGGGGCTGAGCATTCCCGTGTACTGCTGGAACCATCATGTCTTTAATTCTTCGCGCTTTGGCCACTTTTCCTACACATTTTTGCTCGGTATTTCCTTTAATCTAAAAGTCAAACAGTTTCAACGGTCCCTGGAGAGCGTGCTCGCCGAGAGCAGCTGCTGCCTGTGTGGACGAGGACCGCTGGCACTGCCGGCCTCCGGGCCCCAGCTCGCCGCGCGGGCACACGTGGCACTCCCGCCCGTCTCCTCTGCACAGCTCACCGCGAGGTCCACTTAGGATTCATGTTCCACATCAGATGCCTTTTTGTTTTATATTTTATTAAATTGAAGCATTTGTTTAGATATACAGCTCTAAAGTCACTGGCAAGCTCACAGCAGCCATGTAAGTAAAGCCATAGCACAGTCTGGCATCCCATGAGGACGCACGGCGCTCTGTGGCCCGTTCCCTGCCTCAGCCGAGATGCGAGAAACTGCCCTTTGGCGACTGCGCTGTCCGCAACCTTTGCAGCACAGATGATTCCCGAGTCCTCGCTGAGGTCAGTTTCTCGCAAACGGGGTTCTCCTTGAGTCCACTGCAGTCCTCATGTGTCTCTGGCACACGGGCACGGACCAGGAGCAGTGCGGCGGGTGAGTAAGAACTCCAGGCCGCCTCTGAATCCACAGCCATCACCCGATCCACACGCAGCCAGTGGGAGGGAGTTGTTTAGCATCTGACCCGTCTCTCCTGATCGCTGTCGCCAGCGGTTATCTCTTCTACCAGCTGATGTATGGGAGAAGGTGGCCCTGGGCTGCTTCTCTTTAAGGTGATAACACTTTGGAGTTTAGTTTATGTTTTGGAATCCTCATTTTTGGTGAATTTTAAAGCTATGATTTGATAACTTACTTTGCCTGAGTTGTTAGGACAGGGTGATGGTATCCTATGGCGGTTTTTTCTTCAGTCCTAGGGATTGGGCTCAGGGTCTCATTCCTGCTAGGCAAATGCTCTAGCCTTGAGCTGCATCCCCAGTTCTTTTTAACCTTTATTTGGGAACAGTGTCTTCCTGTGACGCCCAGGCTGGCTTTGAACTTGTGATCCTCCTTCCTCAGCTTCCTCACTAGCGGGTATTTCAGGCGTACACTGCCAGGCCTGACCATAACTTAAAAAAATCGTTAATCACATGCAGAACAGCTGTATTTGGTATCTTGCAGCCCTGGAGATACCTGCAGACGCAGCCGTAGATGACAGGGTGAGAGCAGGTCACACAGATCCAGCTTAGCCGCTGAGGGAAAGGCCCTGAATGAGTACCTCAGGGATTTAACCTGGAAACTTGTGTTTATGGTTTTACCCTCAATTATACTTTAACTGGGGCCACACACAGGGGTTATGCATGTATTGTACAAGTAGGAATTAAAGGAAAGAAATGTAGAACTTTTACTTATTTTTTGTTCATGTAGTCAGTGAAGTATATCGTGTCTACACAGAGATGCTGTTAATCATAGGAGTAAGAACTATTACAGTCACATAAATTCTGCTTGACAGTCAGACATGGAAGCAAAAGTGCTTTGATTTGATGTTCCTTTAGGGTGATTCTAGGGGTCAGCATTCATTTTCAAGTGGAATGTCATGTTCATCTCCTTCTGCATAGCAGTTTTACGATTTTCTTCCATTGAGAAAGTCAAGTGTAAAAATTGTTATGTCCTTTAATCTCCTTGAAGGGGCACGTGTTTTTTCTTTTTAAAACACAGATAATGTCAAGTATGTGTCCGAACAGACTGACATAATAGATTCCCACACACACGCCGCCTGGACGGTGGGCAGCCAGTGTGCCCGCTCTGCCTCGCACCTCTCAACGTTTGTATCTTGAGAGGATGTTATGGTATTTCGAAATTTAAATCCATCAGTATAAAGCACATCCCCTCAATATAAGCAGAGTCATTCTCGTGAAAGTGAGCTAGCCTGACGGGGTGAACCCGTGGCACACCGAGCCCGGCGGCCAGCCTCGCCCAGGGCAGAGCTGCTCGCAGCTGCGCACAGAGGCTCTCTGCGCATGCTCGGAAGGCGATGACGTCAGATCCGCCTCTCTTTCTCCGGCGCTCCTACCTGGGGAGACCCTGGCTCCGGGTGTCTACCTGGTTCCCCATCACCCAGCTTGAGGAAGATGGACTCCTCCCCACGGGGGCGGAGCACTCATGAATATTAATGAAGGCCTTCTCTGTTCAGGGCCTGAAGCCCTGTGCTCCCAGTGGTTCCCTAATTCTTTTCCTTCCTTTCTGCTAAGCCAAAAAGAGCATGTACAGCTCGTCACATCTGATCTGCCCTCTGGCTTTTTTATCCTCCCTGTTACGCCTTTCTCTTACGGTCCTGCTCCACTAGCTCCCTTCTGATTATAGCAGTTCTGAGAGAGCCCGTCCTACTTTGGGTGTTGGTTTAAATTCTGTTTTCTTGCTATGGGATGATATTGACTGGTCTCGTAATTTGTATCACATTTCTAATGCTTTTTTAATTGCCTATAATAGTAGTTAACATTTCAGAGTAAATGTTTTTACTCTAATAAAACATAAAAATTGTTATTCATCTTCATCGTATTCTTAAAGTTTATATATTTTACTTGTGTAATGAGGTCCCAATGCCTTATCTATTTTCTATTTTTCAGATACTGTTACTCAAACTGTCCTATATCTAATTGATATCGAATTACCAAATTTAACATAAAAATAGGGTGTCTGATTACATTTGAATCTCAATAAATATCAAACAGTTTTAAAAGAATGTCTCAAATATTGCATAGAACATACTAGCATAAAATATTGTTTTTATTTGTTATTATTATTATTTTTTTTTTTAGTTTTCTGAGACAGGGTCTCACTTTGTAGTTCAGGCTGGCCCTGAACTCATTATGTATCCCAAATTAGCCTTGAACTCACAGCAATCCTCCTGCCTCTGCCTCCTGAGTGCTGGGATAACAGGCGTGAGCTACCACTCCCAGCACTGTGGTATGTGGTACTGATTGTTGGTGGGTGTGAGTCACCGTGGCTGGTATTGTTGTATGTGGTTATTGGGGACTGAATCAGGGATCTTGCGCTTGCTAGGTAGATACCAGAACCTTCCCCTCCCCTCCCCCTCCTTCCCCTCCTCCCCCTTCTTCCTCTTCTTCTTCTTCTTCTTTTTTTTTTTTTCCTTTTTGAGACAGGGTCTCGCTTTGTAGTTCAGGCTGGCTCTGAGCTCACTATGTAGCCCAGGCAAGCCTGGAACTCAGCATTCTTCCTGTCTCTGCCTCCCGAGTGCTGGGATGACAGGCGTGAGCCACCACACCCGGCACTGTGGTATGTGGTATTGATTGCTGGTGGGCGTGAATCACCACGCCCAGCATTGTATGTGGTTACCGGGATCCAACTCAGGACTTTGTGCTTGCGAGGCAGGTGCCGGAACCACTGAGCTAACCCTCCGGCCCCTCTTCTTTTTTTTTTTTGTGGTGTGTCCAAGGCTGATGTGGTACCACTTGAGCTCCACTCCCAGCCCCCCATTGTCTTCTATTAAGAATCACTCTGAGGGCTGCAGTGGTCCTTTCTGCTGTGGGCTCTCCGGAGGTGGCTCACTCTTTCTCACGGTACGTTGTCCCTTGTTAGCTGTACTAGGCCTTATACTCCTGGGATTAGTCCTTTTCAAATGACTCCTCAGCTGACGTTCGATTCCAGGCGTCCTGTCCCACTAGGTATCTCTGAGGATTTTCAAACCCCTAACGCTGAACGCGGAGAAGAGATAATGTAATTGCCGAGGGAAGCTGTAGGCGACCTAAGCGAACGGGATAGTGTGGTCCGTATGCTGTACCAGGCTCATCAGAGGACGATGAGCGGATGCTTCCATTTTCTTGTTCTTGAAGTTCTGATTTAGCCATAAAAGGATTATGCGTAGAATTTACGTAGGAAACAAAGGTCAAAACCATTAAGAAGTGAGAATCCTCTTAAAAGGCAAAACTGTGGCAGTGAGGCGGGTCAGGGCTGCTGGGCGCTGGGCTGCGAGGAGGCAGTGGTGCCCGAGCAAACGCGGAGGTGTCAGTGAGCCCGGGGTTCAAAGCTCAGCTCAGAGGGGGTCACGGCGTCCGCCAGGGGAGCTGGGCTGCCGGCCCCCGCCCTGCCGCCGTCGCCCGGCACGGGGCTCTCAGCTTTGCGGCGTCTGTTCTGTCCGCACGACGGGGATGCTTGGGTTTAGAGGGACACCAGAGCGAGTCTTGCTTTCACAGGCCTGTGTGGCAGGCAGCACAGGGGATCGTGGCTGGGAACGCTGTCTCTGTGGGGGCTGCGGGCCTCTGGCTGGGGGCAGGTCTGGGGGTGGCACCGCCCTCCCTTCCTGTCTCAGCCACTGCAGGCACCCTCTCCGGAAGCCGCAGACAGCACGACACCTTCTGAGGTGGCTGAGGCGGGGGGAGGGCCGTGCGGCCGGGCTGGAGTGAGGGTGGGCGCTTGACGGCCGGGGAGCCCAGGGGTCTGCGCTGACCGCCGGGCACATGCAGCAGACCAGCGTCCCGGCCCGGGGCTGTAAGGGCGAGGGCTGTGCTGGGCAGACACACGCCCGCTGGCCAGGCAGAGGGACAGGCACACGCTTCTCTGTCTCAGTGGCAGTGGCTCTGGGTTATGTTCTTCATGGAATATGTCCTGCCTGGCTCTTTGGCTTTTTTTTACTGGCACCAGTTTATGTAACTCTAAAGTAACACTGATAAAACAGATGTCTTTGATGATCTCTGAACAGAATTGTATATTAGTTCTAGTTTAAATTTATAGGAGTGTAAACTGTGTGTAGACTGAAACATCAACATGGTTTTCAAGTTATTGTATGTAGGTCCTTACTGAAAGGTGTTATTGGAAGCCACATTACAGTAAAACTACTTTAAAAATGCTGATATTGCCATTTCAAATTGATGTAAGCAAGAAAACATGTCTGTTGTTTACTTCATATACATGGCATAGTTTTCAGCTCAACCTGAATCTTTGCAAGAAAATCAATAAAGCCGTCTACTGGGATTTTTTTCAATATCTTACCTCTTTGTTGAACTTGAGCTGCAAAAGATTGTGCTGATGTTAATGTGCTGTAGGGAAATTAGAGTCCATTTTTAGTGATTTTAAAACAGAGGAATCTGTTACTTATTATGACCTTTAAATTTTCCTAGTATTCT
>PVIC010056811.1:0-10836 GCA_004025085.1 Thryonomys swinderianus
TTAAAATGACAGAAAAATAAGAGAGAAAAAAAGGAAAAAGATACCATTTCCCAAGTACTCTCACAAGCCTTATTATACTGATGGAGTCCCTACTCAGGCAAAGGCTAAAGTGATAATCACCATACGGAAGTTCCTCAACAAATCAAATATTATGCATCTCATACAAATTAAGATTATACACATGACAAATCAATAGCACATATCATTACAGATGAGCTTTCAGCAAAACAGTGTTAACTCTGGAACCAAAGACATGTATGTTTAAAGCCCAGCTGCTCAGTGACAGCCCTCCTTTTAGAGCTCTCAACTACAGCAAACAACCAGCTGTGGCACATGTGTGCTATAGGAGCTTATCTAATTGAGACTTATACAGTCCTGGGTAAAGTTATGTAACTGCAGAATGCTTGTCTAGAACATGGGACTAATGACAGCATTTGCATCTCCTATGTCATAGTTAGAATCAAATGAGAAAACCTACACTTGACTGTTCAGCACAACCCAAGCAAATGGTAAATACAGGTCAGTCATTGCTTCCACCACCACCATCACTATCATTGAGAGGCAAAAAAAAAATACAGTAATAAATCTCTAGCCCTGGAATGCTAATTTTGAGTATTTGGTTAAGATTAGGTTTGTTTGCTGAAATTCATGAATTTTTAACCAATTCATCTGAGTTATTTATCATCAGGTAACAACTGACAGAGATTTGGAAATTTTTATTTGAATATTAACCTACTTAACCTTTAGCATCTTTTCCTTATTCATAAAATGGTAAAATGTCAGTTGTTACCTGAGTTTGAGGCTTGCCTGGGCTACATAGTGAGCTCAGGGCCAGCCTGAACTACGAAGCAAGTCTCTGTCTCAAAAAGCTTAAAAAAAAAATGGTTGTTTGATAAAATCACAAGGGCAAATAAAATACTGCACACTCATTACAAAGCAAAAGAGAGGCCACAGGGGACTGGGGATTCAGCTCAAGGGATACCACGCCTACCTTGGAAGCATAAGGACTGGAGTTCAATCCCCAGTACCGCCAAAAAAAAAAAAGAGAGAGAGAGAGGGCATAAATACTGCATTTCATAATTAGCATTAGAACATTTCACTCACACAATAAAATTTTAGAGTTTAATCTGATAAATATCTCAAACTGATTTTTAAACAAACTACCAAGATACAGTCATATAAACCTATTTCCAGTAGTCAAGGAAGTTTCCATAGCTAAATAAAAATACTTCACATATGGTAGTAAGCAATAAATTTAGCATTTTCAAAAATACACGATTACCAGAATTCCACAGATGCATGCCATATTTCTAGGAATTAGGACCTGGAGTTCTTTGAGGGCCAATAGTTAGTCTACCACGCTCCCCATTCAGAGTGACTATGATCCAAGAAGACAGGACAAACCCCACTGCTACCCCCTTCCTCCTTTCCCCTATGGCTTGGCTCTGGGTATCAGCAGTAGTAGGAAGTGTGTGGCACAGGCTAACTAAAGCCCCACCTCTCTGACGGGAGGGCTGGAAATGCGCACTCCAAGGAAAGGGAAAGTAGTACAAATACTGAAGAGAAGGAGGAGCTCAGAAAGTATTTTTCTTCGAATACTGAAGAGAAGGAGCTCAGAAAGGTTTTCCTTTCCCCTTTCTTTTCTGCTTCCCCTCACACTCCCTTTCCCTCCCCTCCCCTCTTCTTTTCTGTTCTTTTTTTTTTGTACCAAGAATCAATTCAGCAGATGCTGCACCATGAGCTACATTCCTGGTCCAGAAAGTATTTCTTGAATTCCTGGCTTTGCCATCTATCGCACATGGACAAGACCTTAAGCAACATACCAAAATCTTAACTGAAATTCAGGAAAGACTACCACTTCACCATGTCTAAGACTGGTCACCGCTGCGCTGTGTGGAATAGATCCAAACAACACAGCAAAAGCTTTGAAAACTTAACTGGAAACATAACCAATAAGACTGGTAGGAATTTATCTCCTGAACCCAACACCACTGCAATTTGAAAAATATATATAAATACTGTGATTTCCATAGAATTAAAACAATATTCAGAATCTTATTCCAACTATCTAGAATAAAAAATTCCTCACCATATAAATAACCAGAAAATTCTCTATTCAATTAAACAAAATAAAAAGATACCAACAAATTAAGAATACCTTATAGCACCTATTATAAAAATACCCAAAACAGTGATGATATACACTCAAATAAATGGAAAAATGGAAAGTCTCAACATAAAAATAAAAGATTTAAAAGAACATCCAGTGGGCCAGAGAGTTAGCTCAGTGGTTCCGGCACCTGCCTTGCAAGCGCAAGGTCCTGAGTTCGATCCCCGGTAACCACATACAATGCTGGGCGTGGAGACTCACGCCCACCAGCCATCAATACCACATACCACAGTGCCAGGCGTGGTGGCTCACGCCTGTCATCCTAGCACTCGGGAGGCAGAGGCAGGAGGATTGCTGAGTTCGAGGCTTGCCTGGGCTACATAGTGAGCTCAGGGCCAGCCTGAACTACAAAGCAAGACCCTGTCTCAAAAAAAAAAAAAAAAAAAAAAAAACATCCAGTTCTGTGTGGAGTACGAGCAGAGTGTACATCCTCTGATCTTAGTAGGAAAATACATAATCTTTCATCATTAAGTGCGATGTTAACTGTCAGTTTTTTAAAACTGGATGCCTTATCAAGTTAAAAAAAATAAAAGAACAAGTGGAAATTTTAGAATAAAAAATACAATAATAAAGAACTGTTTTTAAAATGTACAAATCAGATTTCCTAAATCTACTAATTGGAAACCTGAGAAAATAGCTCCTCTTTAACAGTGACCACTGCTTGTAGTCAACTCTATTATCAATAACATCTCACTATTTAGTCTTACTGATACTAACTGAAAAAGAAATTGTAGCCAGATGTGGGTATGAACTTTTACAATCCCAACACTCCTCTGGCTGAAGCAGGAGGATCTCCATGAGTTTTGAGACCTTTCTCAAAAACCCAAATAAAATTTTTTTAAAAAGAGAGAGAGAAAGAGGGATAGTGTTCACAAGAAACAGTCCCTGAGTTATAGATCTAGCGCTATACTTATGGATTCAATATTATATACATTAAATTCTATATATCAACATTAAATTTGTTTAGTGACTATCTGTATGTTTAAAAATATTTATTCCTTACTGGCACAAAAACAGACATGTGTATCAGCCATCTGATCTCTGACAGAACAGTCAAAAACACAAGGCAGACAAAAGATAGTTTGTTTGTTTTGTTTTGTTTTTGTAGTACCAGGGATCAAACTCAGGACCTTGCACTTGCAAGCCAGGTACAGCACCACTGATCTAAATCACCAGGTGAAAGTCTTTTTTACAAGTGGTACTGGGAAACCTGACTATCTACGTCCAAATCCAGAGGCGTACCTCTTTGGCCTATGAAAATAGGTCAAAAGCCTAAACGTTAAAACAGAGACAATCTGCTGGAAAGTCAAACTCTTGAAGACATAGGCATAGGCAAGAGCTTTATAAACAGAACCCTAACTGTATAAGAAATAACACCACAAATCAACAAATCAGATTATACCAAATTAAAATGCTTCTGTACTACAAAGGAAACACCCAAGAGAAAACCAAAAAATTTTTGCCAGCTACGCTTCGGACAGAAGACTAATATCTGAAATAGATAAAGCACTCAAAAATATTCCCCCAGATAAAAGACCTGATCAAGAAATAAGTAACTTGGGAAAAAGGAACCCTTCTCCACTGTTGGTGGGATTGCAAACTTGTGCAACCATTGTGGAAATCTGTGTGGAGATTGCTCAGAAAACTAGGACTAGGGGTCCCATTTGACCCTGCTATCCCCCTGCTAGGAATATACCCAAAAGAATTTTTTTTGAGAAAGGGTCTCGCTTTGTAGTTCAGGCTGGCTCTGAGCTCACTATGTAGCCCAGACAAGCCTCGAACTAATAGATCCTCCTGTCTCTGCCTCCAGAGTGCTGGGATTACAGGCGTGAGCCACCACACCCAGCACTGTGGTATGTAGTATTGATTGCTGGTGGACGTGAGTCACCATACCCAGCAATGTATGTGGTTACTGCAAATCGAACTCAAGACCTTGCGCTTGTGAGACAGGTGCCAGAACCACTGAGCTAATCCTCCAGGCCCCAAAAGAATTTTAAAAATCACATTGGAAAGACAGATGTACACCCTTGTTCATAGAAGCTCAGTTTGTGATAGCTCAATCTTGGAAACAACCCAAATGCCCATCAACTGGAGACTAGATAAAGAAGATGTGGTTTTTTTATAAAATGGAATATTATTCTGCCGTAAAGAATGACATTCATTCATTTATGTGCAAATGGATACACCTGGAGGACATGCTAATGAGTGAAATAAATAGATCACAAATAGGCAAATATCAGATCTTCTAGTTGATATGAGTACCTGTAGATGCAAATGAGCTCTAGAAAGTATGACAGTTTTTGTAAAATGGGAAATTTCCAAAGGAAATTTGGTGTGGGGATGTAATGAGGGGAAGGAATAAATATGATTCTGAAAGAAAACAAAAGAGCATGTATATAGGGGGTGGGGAGGTGTGGGTGGGTCAGGATATGGGTAAAAATGAGAATTGACTGTGTCATATATTGGTACAAATTCCCCAATGTTATGTGTGATTGTGAGATGTATATAAATTGTAGCAATAAAGAATTCAATTTGAGGGCCGGAGGGTTAGCTCAGTGGTTCCGGCGCCTGCCTCACAAGTGCAAGGTCCTGAGTTCGATCCCCGGTAACCACATATAAAATTGGGCGTGGAGACTCACACCCACCAACAATCAACACCACATACCACGATGCCGGATGTGGTGGCTCATGCCTGTAATCCCAGCTCTCGGGAGGCAGAGACAGGAGGATTGCTGAGTTCGCGGTGGCTTGCCTGGGCACCATAGTGAGCTCAGGGCCAGCCTGAACTACAAAACAAGACCCTGTCTCAAAAAAAAAAAAAAAAAGAATGTCATCAAGAATAAGAAATAGGTTGGAGATTTAGCTCAGTGGCTCTAGCACCTGCCTAGCAAGTGAAAGGTCCCTGGTTTGATCCCGTTAACCACATACCACAATGCCGGGTGTGGTGGTTCATGACTGTAATCCCAGCACTCAGGCGGCAGAAGCAGCATTGCTGTGAGTTCAAGGCTAGCCTGAGCTACACAGTGAGCTCAGCGTCAGCCTGAACTACAAAGCGAGACCCTGTCTCAAAAGAAAAAAAAAAAAAAAAAGCATGGTACTGGCATATAGACCAATGAAAAGGAAAGAACAAACCCATGCCATTTATCCTGAACAAAAAACCCTAAATGTATGCTGCAGAAATGACAACCTCTTTAATAGTGCTGGAAAAATTAAATAGCCACATGTAGCAGATTGAAACTAGATTCCTATTTTCATTCAAAATAGACCAAAGACCTAAGTATAAGACCTGAAACTGAACCCACTAAAAGGACACATAGGGAAAACACTTGAATCTATAGGAACAATAGCACAGGAAATAACAGCAGTAATGGATAAATGGAACTACATCTAATAGAAAAGTCTCCACACAGCAAAAGAAACAACAGAGTAAAGAGACATCTTACAGACCAGGAGAAAATCTTTGCCATCTATGTTTCCAACAGAGAATTAGTATCTAAAATATATAAAGAGCTCAAATATCAAACAGTTCAAGCAATAAATGGGTAAATTAGTTGAACAGAAGCTTCTCAAGAAACAAAGTGGCTAATAAGTATAAGAAAAAATTTTCAACATCTTTAGCCATCAGGGAAATGTGAATCAAAACTACACTGAGATTCAACCCACTTAGAATGGCTATCAGCAAGAATAAAGAAACAGGCTGGAGATTTAGCTCAGTGGTTCTGGTCCCTGGTTTGATCCCAGGAACCACATACCACAATGTTAGGCATGGTGACACGCTCACCAGCAATCAGTACTACATACCACAATGCCGGGCATAGTCACCACACCCAACATTGTTGTATGTGGTTACCTGGATCAAATTCAGGACCTTGCGCTCACGAGACAGGTGCCAGAACCACTGAGCTAAATCTCCAGCCCTTCAATAATTTTTTTCACATGAAAATTACCCTGAGACGTCCACAGTGATATATATACTCTACAAAACTGTTTAACTATTATACTATACTGGTAGGACAAATTGATAGGATGTAAATAGTTACAATCACTCTCTTGAAATGTACAGAATAGAATGCTTTCCTTCCTTCCAAAAGCAAAGGAGGCTTCTCCAAATAAAATATCCAGAATACTTCTGTTTTGCAAATACTAGTTTCTCTACCCCTTGAGTTCTTTTTTACATGAATTGTTTGGCTTTTTATATTCAAACAACTATATGAATCAGAAAAATTTTGTGAGAGCTTTTTAATGATTAAATCAATCTTATTTTACCTTAAAATAAATTAAACAAAAGTATCTTATTAGCTAGGCATGGTGACTTGTAATCCCAGCATTCGGCAGGATGGTCTCTAGTTTGAGGTCAGCCTGGGCTATATAGTGAGTTCAAGACCACCCTGGACTTGGAAAATGGGAAGTTTCAATGTCCCATTGTCATTAAATCATCACTTCCAGAGGGTAAGAGAGGTTGTCTAGTTCTGAGCCACCTACTTATCAGTTTGAAGAGATCCATAGAGCAGAATACAAACTGCTCAGTGCTTCCATCCCAAGGACAGAAACTGCAAGTCACTGGCAGTATATTACCCACAGGGCCAAAGCTGGAAAAAGTTCGTTTTAGCCAAACATCTGTTCCATTAACAGCCATCGGTGCCCAGGAGGTACAAATTTCCACAGCTGCCTAAAGAATGGCAAGCTGTAGTCATGGAGAAACAACACCACACTCCGAGGGCTCCTGCAATACATGAGGAAAACCCAGCTCTGGCTCTAAGGGCCAGGCCAGGCAGACCCAAGACTCAAGTGCCCTGTTGAGGCCAGTGCAGTGGACATGGCACCATGTTCTCCTTACTTTTTTTTTTTTTTTTGAGACAGGGTCTTGCTTTGTAGTTCAGGCTGGCCCTGAGCTCACTATGTAGCCCAGGCGAGCCTCAAACTCAGCAATCCTCCTGCCTCTGCCTTCTGAGATTACAGGTGTAAGCCCCCATACCCGACACCATGGTATGTGATAATGAGGATCAAACTCAGGACCTAGCGCTTGTAAGGCAGACACTGGAACCACTGAGCTAAATCCCCAGCCCACCACCACCACCACCACCACCACCACCACCACCACATCCTCCTTAGAAAAGACTCTGTACCTTAAACCTTAGGAAGTCATAGCACCTGCGAGAGCCAGCTGTGACTCATCCCACCCACTTACAAGAGTATTGTGCTGGGATGAATCCAGAAAAGGATAATTTTCTGTACCTTGTTTTCTCATTCTGCCTTTATTTTTTATTTTTATTTTTAAAAGAGATATTAATGTACTGCCCAGGTTGGCCTCAACTTCTTGGACTGAAGAAATGCTCTTAACTCAGCTGGAGCAGCTAGGATTAGGGACACACCCCACCACACACACTCAGTCAAATTCGGCTCATTTAATATTTCATTCAATGGGCTGGAAGGTTAGCTCAGTGGTTCCGGTGCCTGCCTCGCAAGCGCAAGGTCCCGAGTTCAATCCCCGGTAACCACATACAATGCTGGGCATGGAGACTCACGCCCACCAGCCATCAATACCACATACCACAGTGCCAGGCGTGGTGGCTCACGCCTGTAATCCCAGCACTCGGGAGGCAGAGACAGGAGGATTGCTGAGTTTGAGGCTTGCCTGGGTCCATAGTGAGCTCAGAGCCAGCCTGAACTACAAAGCGAGACCCTGTCTCAAAAAAAAAAAGAAAAAAAATTTTCATTCAAATAATAACATGGTTATTAATATAAGCAAGACTAAAAGTACATTAAAAACTAATTAATCTCGCCGGGCATGATGGCTCATGCCTGTAATCCCAGCACTTGGGAAGCAGAGGCAGGAGGACTGCTGAGTTCGAGGCTTGCCTGGACTACACAGTGAGCTCAGGGCCAGCCTGAACTACAAAGTGAAACCCTGTCTCAAAAAAAAAAAAAAACTAATTAGTCTCTTCTCAAAACAATTAGTGTTGGAGCTAAGAGTATATGTGAGAGGTAGAGCGTTGGCCACACTGTGAGAAGGGGAATGAAAGGAGGGGGAGGGGCACAGAGAGAGGAAAGCAGGTAGCTGAGACAACGGGGCAAAAGGGGAGGGATGGGTATTCTTACATCTAATATTATGGTGGAAAAGCTTTGTTACCATTAAAAAATAAATAAACAAAATTATAGTGGAATAGCCAGACACTATAATCCCAACACTCTGGAGGCTAAGAGACACACTGTGAGTTCAAAGCCAGCCTGGGCTGCACAGCGAACAATTTGAGGCCAGCCTAACCCACACAGTGAGACCTGTCTCAAAAAGTAAAAAGGGGCAGGGATTTAACTCACGTGATACCACGCCTACCTTAGAAGCAGGGGGCTGCCCCTAGCCAGGTGTGGTGGCACACACCTGTAATCCCAGGAAAGAGGATCACTGTGAGTTTAAGGCTAGCCTGGGCTACATGGTATGTCTAAACTACACAGCAAGACCCTGTCTCAAAAAAATAATAATAGAAAGAAAAACACCAAAACATAAAAAGAAAAAAATGAAAAGAAAAGGCAACCCAATTAAAAAATGGACATATATCTGAATGGATATCTACTTTCAGATAGAGTCCACCCCAAAAAATGTATTCATCATGAAAAGAAAAGCTTATATAAATATTTTAATACTGTTTACTGACACATCATGAGATTAAAACAAATAACCCTTGGACTCTATAATAACAAGAGGTGCTCAAAGTGGTGTCCAATAGCTTCCGGACATTTATAGAAGAGTGGACTGTTGGACTGTGTATAAATTCTTTTGGCAGACTCTGTGTATGTGCATAAGTAGTCTTTTATGTATGTTTCAATATTATATACTATGAGTCTGGTATGGCAGCACATGCCTATAAACCTAGCACTAGGGAGGCAGAGGCAGGAGGATCCCCAAGAGTTCAAGGCCAGCCTGAACTACAAAGAGAGATCCTGTCTCAAAAAACTAAAGATTATAAACTGACTTTTGTCAGTGTCATGAAGCTCTAATATTAAGAGAGAAGCTCACCAAAGAGAAAAGCTGAAAATAGTATATATTTGCATCTGGAAGCAACTTTTATTAATTAGTATTAGTTTAAGTCCCTTCCTCTAACTGGCAACTCATTAAATTGCTAGTTATATCCTGAATTCAAAATTTTTATAGTATCACCGGGCATGGTGGCTCACACCTGTAATCCCAACACTCGGGAGGCAGAAACAGGAGGATTGCTGAGTCCGAGGCTTGCCTGGGCTTCCTAGTGAGCTCAGGGCCAGCCTGAACTACAAAGCGAGACCCTGTCTCAAAAAAATATATATATATAAAATCCACAACATAAAAATTCTATATCAGAGATGAAGTTTGTAAAAATAAGGAGCCAATCATATAAATGGTCCCATGATTATCACCAGTGGATGTTAAGGTATAGAAGCACAATGAGGAAGAACTGAGGCATGGCAGTCTCTGACACGGCCTTTTAGGATACCCCACTGCCATGTAAAACAAGACCTGTTTACTGACTCAGCAAGAAAAGGAAGTGAGGAAAAGTTCACTCTGTAAAGAATAAGGGACCCCGGAAGATTTTTAAAAAGAACTAAAAAAAAAAAAAAAAGGAATAAAAACAGGATTAAAATAATTATAAAAACAAGAATAAGTTTAACAAAAGAATTTAGACTAATAAACAGCTAAGTGAAAGGATAACCCAGAAGATAAAGGTTACCTCAGCAACTTTAGGAGGCACTCCATCCCCAAGCACTTCCCTGATGAAGCAGTGCTGGCCCATGTAATATGAGAGTCCACAGGTCCTCTTGAAGGCATCTTTAAGTCGTTTCAGCTCTACATCTGTAACTGCAATTCAGAGACAAATGATAAACAAGAAACCAGAAAAGAAAAGAAAAGAAAAGAAGTTTCTTAAGGCCTAGCTGGTGTTCCCATGCCACAGGCTCCTGCAAACTTGCTAGGCCAGTCTTAGGATTGATGGGTCATCCCAACAGGAGATGAACCCCAAAGAAGAGGTACCACTGCAGCTGCAGACACAACTAGTATGCAGGGCCTGGCCCAGTACCTACCCAGCCTTGGGAGTCCTCTCCAACCTAAGGGCCAAGGGGTACTCCCTTTAGGCATGATGAGTCCTCTTCCTGGCATGAGGCTGCACATGGCTCCCCTAATGGGGAATCCCTACAGAAGGAGGGACTACTATGGGCATGCCCCAGGGGGAGAGGTGCCCTTCCCTGGAGAAATGCACCTACTAAGGCCATTTTGGCCTCCTCTGTTCCGTTTCCTATAAGGCTGCACACATTTATTTCCTTTTGGCCTATGAATCTGAATCAAAAAGCTCTTCTTTTTTCTTTTTTGAGACAGGGTCTCACTTTATAGTTCAGGCTGGCCCTGAGCTCACTATGTAGTGCAGACAAGCTTCAAACTCACAGCAATCCTCCTGCCTCTGCCTCCTGAGTGCTGGGATTACAACCGTAAGCCACCACACCTGGCAATATGGTATGTGGTACTGGGCTCAAACTCAGGACCTTGTGCTTGCAAGGCAGTCAGTGGAACCACTGAGCTAAATCCCCAGCCCCAAAAAAACTCTTTTAAAGGACCAGGAGCTTAGCTCAGAGGAGCTGTGCCTGCCTGGCAAGTGCAAGATCTTGAATTCAATTCCTGGAACTAGGAAGAAAAAAAAAAA